>QLOO01009433.1:0-24665 GCA_003313855.1 Suillus sp. MG131
ATTGGGACACAGTTGCCTCGCTTCTCGCGAATAATGAGCTGCTCTACAGCGGCGAGCGATGGATTTACTGTAAATTTCTACAAGCAAATAAGCATCAGCATCTAATCCCACTATGCCAAACGAAGATTACCTGAGGGTCCATTGTGATCTCGAGGACTATAATAAAGATGGGAACATCCACCGATCAGCCCTCAGTTTAAGTAGTGTGTAATTACTGCTTCGGCCCTATGGCAGATGCTGACGCGGTCGGACGAGTCATCGCAACTGTGACTGGATGACTAGTTTGAAACTTGTTTTGATTTCATCAACCCAACAACGGCATCTCCAGTAGCCAAAGAAGTACCATTCCGTCTACTAGCCTAGGATCGGATATATTCGCTGTGTCTTTCACGAAACCTGTTACCTGGATAGCCATTGCAATCCCCGTCTTTGAGGTCGTCGCAACATGATAACTCCACGGTTTTACTGTACCCAAACTCTTGAAGCAGTGGTAGTATCAATTTATTGCCCATCAGTAAGAGTACGTCTGTACAGCACTCATGTTCCCAAGCCTGACCAAATGATATCCTCGAAGTAGGCCTCTGATGTAGAGATCAACGTCGATGAGACTTTGTTGACCGTTCACATCAACCCTTATTTCCTTCGCATAAACTTTCCTCATTCGGTCCTCGAGGACGACCAATCCTCTGCGACCTATGATCCAGGCAGCGGATATTTGACGGTTACACTGACTAAAGAGACGAAGGGACAAGTATTCCCTGACTTGGATTTACTAGCAAAGCTACTGGCTCCTCGTCATGTTGAAGTTCCAAAGCAACCAGCTATAGAAGTCATCGGGTCTGAGACTTCGCCACAAAACGAGCTGGATGAACTCGTGGATTTAACCGATGCAATCTCGCTTGAGCAGCGGGAAATATTAGAAGGTGCGTGCGATGACCTCATGCTTCAGCAGATATCCTCAATTCATTTTCAGCCGCTGAAAATGACTGGCAGTTTTCCCAGACTATCGTAGAATCCTCTTCTCCATTACAACTATCCACGAAGAGATACTATGGGTTCTTGGATATGTACACAGGGTACTTCACCCACGTTGCTCACACAGAAAATGATGTCAATGAACTTGGGGGTGAGGCTGAGAGTTGCTTACCAGAAGAACGACGAGCGAAAAGATTACAACATGAAGAGAAGAAGTGGGATGAAGAGCATTATGTGTAGGATCCCTGAACAAGACATCGATTTGAACACTCATCCACCTCCTGTAGGGCGGACTACGTAGATGATGGGTACATTCAAGAACTTCTTGCCTGGGAAGATCCCGGGCTTGGAGATGCTGAATGTATATTCACCGAGAGCGAAAATATGGCGATGCTTAATTTACCGCGCAAAGAATGTGAGCGGTATTTCCGCTTTATTTCACATTGACACTGAGCACATCATGACAGACTTGCCGACAAAATTGCAACAGCGAAACCTGTATCTGACCCTGTTAACCTTGTTATTCGCATACGCCTATGACAGGCGCACGACACAGCATGACCCCACCCCTGAAAGCGCCTGGACGATTTGCTCACTCGTACCTGCGTTCTCAGCGCTGGATCCCCCTCCATACATATCTCCAGAATGCGTTCCTCTGTCTATCCCCACGTCGGGGTTCACCGATTGTGACCTCGCTTCGGCTTTGATACCGTCTTATCGGCGCACCCTTGCATTCCCTCTTTATCGCTCTTTCGCAATGGCCGATGCTTGTCGGAATGATGTATCAGCCGTTTTGGCGAAGGGCAGAAGGATGGTCACGCGTTACTTATTGGAGATGAAAGATATTCTGGACCATCATGAAGTATATTACGTGTATAATAAAATCTGGGTCGATGACTTCTGCGTTTGGATCCAAGCATCTGCGAGGTGCGGCGTCATTTTAATTTTTCCGATATAATGGCTAGTGCTGATTTGAACCATCTTTACCTCCGCAGCGATGAGATGATGTTAGACATCGCACAGCAATTGAAAGCTTTGGCCATTACGAAATCGATGATCGGCTGGAACATCGAGAATCTAGAAGCTGCAACCCTTCTGGACGGTACCACTAGTGGTAGCGACAGCGACAACGAGTCCTCCGAATGACCTTATGTGGAGTCGTCTCGTCCTCAAGCTGTGACACACTACCTGGTAAGCATATGAAGCATCCTCCATTGGGTTCGACTTCTCACTCAAAAGACTTTGGCAGCTGGCACAACGTGAAACATGTTTCGCTGGCGGTTGAAACATTGAACCAAATTAGTGCGACTTTCGAACCCACGATGATCGCCAATTCAGAACACGTTTTATTCGAGTATACAACCTTGCAAAATGCAAATAACTTCCTGGTGACAGGATCGATAAGTTCCAAATGAGCTCGGTTCGTGCATACTTATCGCAGTAAACAACGGGCAAGTCTATTGGGGTGATTCTACTACCCATACCCACGAAATAAGCACAACTCCGAGTAAACCTCCTGGGGAAGTATATATATACTCAGCCGCTGGTTAGCGCGATTTCAAGTTCGGCGATTTGCACGTGCGCCACCTTCACCGCATGCACACAGCGTTGATAAGTGGTTCGAACCTCTTTTGAATGTATAATAAAGTTTGCCAAGGTATATAGCAATTCGAGTCGAATGGCACACTTTCTGTTCGCGCCCGTACCTTCGAGAAGCCTTGACTCCACCGTACTTATAGGTCTGTGATCTGCCTCGTGTCAGTGGAAGAACCTGTCGAAGCCATCCTATATCCAGTCTACAACGGCCACCCTCTTACTGATATGAGAGAAGACAAGAAGTAAACGTGCAAATTGCCGAAATTCGCCGTTTGGTTCTCGGCACAAAGGCTCGCCACCACTTCAGATGATCAAAAGACTTTCGCTTGTTCGGGGAACTGCGAGACTTGAAAGGCATGGGGTTTGCTTGACCTTGTTCAATTGTACTCCGTGGATCCAAAAATGCAAGGTGGCATCTGATCCCTGTTGGGGACCATATGGTGCTGGAGTTTTTGTTCACATGCGGGCCCGTAAACGGCATCTTTAATAAAGGGCGATGCGCATCAATTGTGACGTCCGCATCAGCATATGTTCATGGATCAATATATTAGGTGTAAGTATCATCTAGGTGGATCCTCAAGCCTTAATCTTCTGCTGACGAGACACCTTGCGCATGAACTCTGACATCTTTCGGCAAAACATCGTAACCACTTTGACCAAGGTCGACAGGCAGAGCAGCAGTATCGTCCAGATGTTGCGATGCGAGTAAGGCCTCCCCTTCTTCCGCTTCGCCACCTGTAGTCTCCTCTAGGACCAAGGGCGGCCGGAGGAAAGAGGGAGGGTTGACCAAACCATTGAAAAGGAACTACAAGACCGCGTTAAAAATAACTGCCATCAAAACGTCGAGTAGAGACATACCGTGCCATACCTAGAATGTGAAAGACTTGTGAGCACCACGTAACAACTGTACGAAGGACTTCCTTACACC
Organism: Suillus sp. MG131; assembly: GCA_003313855.1. Classification (NCBI taxonomy): domain Eukaryota; kingdom Fungi; phylum Basidiomycota; class Agaricomycetes; order Boletales; family Suillaceae; genus Suillus; species Suillus sp. MG131. The sequence continues at coordinate 3,500 of QLOO01009433.1, forward strand.
AAGAAAGAGAATCCCAGTACTTGCAACAGCGAAATGGGGAAAAGAAGTTTCTCCCAGCCTAGTCCAAGGCTGACTAGCCAGATAGAGAGTGTTCTGCATGTGTCGGTCAAGCTCCTCGCCGTGGCGCTTACATGCCTGGTGACGCTCAAGCCGAAATAATTAAACAGTGAGATACTAATCGCGATGGCGATCCCAGACTGAAGGACACTAGGCGTGTTCACCAATTGGTACCAGCCCCTAGGAAGGTCAAAGAAAGGCGTGCTAGAGGCGATTGACGGCATAGCCAGAATGGGCATGCACATGATGATGCTGAGGGCGCCGAATAAACCCTCGTAGCCCACAGCAACCAAAGGTGCCACGGAGTAACGAGCCATGATCTTCTCTTCTACAACGAATTGTGTTGCCGTACTAAATGGCAGTTATTCTTAGTCGCCGAAGTAAGGGATGATGAAATACTTACAACACCTGGGCAAACAGAATGAAGAAGACGCCTAAGTATGATGAGCATCAACTCCCATAACAAGTAATAAGATATCTGACCGATGAGGACTTTGGTGACTTCAGGCTCTGACTGATCGGTCCCAAAGAGATGCAAGGTGGAGCGTACAACGTCTTTGATAAGCGAGCCGCTGTATCCTACCAACGAAACGCCGGCCATGACTGTCAAGAGAGAGACCCATCTGTGCACGATTTAGGACTATCCAACGGGAAAACTACCGGAGGACGTACTGATAGAGCCATAAACGACGGTGTAAGAAGATAACGCTAAGGGTGCCCACAAAAAGAACGAGGGCTCCACGTGTCATCTGATAAATGGAAACGGGCGTATAGAGGAGACCGACATTCATAAGCTGTTGATATTCATTATGAATGAATGGAAATTGTTATCAGCACAATTGATGATGGGACGAGATTAAACCAACGGATTGCAAGGAAAAGGGAAAGATAGAAGAACGACGGACCGTTGTTCCGGTAAGATCGCAGGCAGCAGGCAACCATAAAAGAAGAAGATTCCAGCCTCGTAGCTCTTCACAATTTTCCTCGATTTTACCGGGCTCGTGCACGTCTTCTTCTAAATCTGACGGGAGAAATACGGGTGCAGTGCGCTGACGTGCACGGAACCACGTATAAATTACAGGGAGAAAGCCTAGATGAAAAGTGAGATATGAATAGACGGATTGGCTGTCGGAAAACGGACAAAGCATTTCGCCGACTAGCACGGATAGTTAGCGTAGAACGTGGCACAAACATAAGACTACGGACGGAACATTTGGAGAGTTTGCCATACAGGCTGCTCATAAAGAACGTGGTTTGCAGGGTTGGGGTCACCACAGTTCTCCACGCATTGCATATCCTACTCTAGTGGTGAATGCGATATCTCTGAACGCGATTCAAAGGCTGAACATACCTGCCATTTGCTCCACAAAGAATTACTCGACCCCTACAAACCATGAGCTGGTACACATTTGGAGCAACTAGATACACACCGTGATTATCATGCCCGCAAGGAGAACAGGAACGTACAACGACGAAGGCATGGTGTGTGGTCGTCGAAGCCTCTGCCAAAGAGCTGCAAGTTCCGAACGAACATGCGTGACAAAATATTCGGCGTGACAGTACTATATCCGGTAATAGGATGCCGGCGCTCCGTTCATGGACAGATCTGGATCAGAGATCGGGAGATCGTGTCGCGATGCTCTTGCTTCTCGCTCGCTGTCATGAATATTCTGGTACCAGTTATTGGCCACTTATTTATCCCAATTGCTTCTGGGCGTCTTTTCTTCCTCCATCACTCTCTTTTCTTTCACTCTTTTGCTCGTCGTTGCAGTCAACGTCAACACCAATCTCAACGTCGTCCCAATCGCCCTTCATGGTGAAGCTTACACTTCTCTCTCCCAAAGGCAACCATGGCGTCCGTTTCTTTCCCTGCAGTGGCTACCTCGGCCTGACACCTCTCAAGTTCGAAGGAGGTCCGTATTTTTCCTGTGAATCGATATCGTCTCTCATACCATTCACTCAGTCGTCCGAACTGAAGTCGAGCAGGATGGAAAACATTTGCCTGCCAAAGATATAACGGTCTTCGTTCGGTGTTATGAGTTTCGGCATGGCCGGTTGGGCACAGTGCAAACCAAAATTTTGGTCGAACACTCCGTCACGTTATGGAGGAAACCAGACAGCCAAGATTGGGCAGAGATAGGAAATGTGGAATATCCATTCCGACTTTCCGTACCACTTCATACTACTGGACCTAGCACAGCTCTTTACTTTCAAGAGTATCGAATATGTTGGCGGATCGAGGCCGGTATGTGATTTCAGGCATTCAATGACTCGTCTCTTACGTCGTTTAGTCGTCAATCACGCTCCCATTCCGGGCGTCGGTTCTCGCTTGCTTAAACATTATGATCTCTATTTGATCCGCCATGACTTACCAGGGAATGTGTCTCCTCCCTCTCCAGTAACCCCACCCCAAACATCTTATCTATCCTCCCTGAGCACCAAGCCTAGAGGTCCTTCACTCCGTTATCGTATCATACTGCCCACTAAACCCGTTGGCCCCCTCGACATCGTTTCTTTACAAGTCACTGTCCAACCACTCGATCCAGCAGTATCCATCCGCAGTGCAACTGCCGTTGTTGAAAGAAGAATACAATTCTCCGAGCTCCAAACATCGCCTCCTGGTACTTTGACACTATCAACCCCGACATCATCGTCACACTCATACCTCGCATCAAATCAAGAGTCAAACTCTTATGACCACCACTCTGTCACGGCGAACTCCTACGACATCGCATCCGCAGCGTCATCCTCCAATGATCTCCATTGCCTTTCCTCAACCTCTTCCTCGATATCTGATACGCGACCTCTTCTACCACAACAACAATCATCAGTGCCTAGTACCTCACCAATGACACACACAAACGAACGAACAACGACACATATCTTCGCTCATCTTGAATCTTCCCATCGCTTCACTCGGGATTCTACTGGAACCTGGCGTCAGACTCTCACCTTTTCTTGGCCCGATGCCAGTCCCAGTAGCCGATGGACGGTTGGAGAAACGCTTCAGACCAGCATGGCTTCTATCAGGTTTTTTATTCGCGTAAAGGTATATTGCATATTTTCTCCCTGTCGTTTGCCTAATCATGTATTTCAGTTGATCGTCTCCTCCCCTAACTCGAGCGCCGAAACGGTTGAGCTTGATGACCAAGAAATTATTGTAGTCTCGACTAACGAGACTCAGCGCCAATTGGCTCTTTCACGCTATTCCGCCGTAGGGCAATCCAAGTCTAGGTCACCCAAACGATCAAAGCGAGAGCGTCCAAATACGAATACCCAACTACCATCACCACCTCGTAGCCCTCCTGCAGTTACTGAAGTACCAGAAAAGGCGCCCGTTGCACCTAAAGGCGGCCATGAGCATGAAATATCACATGGGCGTACCAACAAGTTATCATCCCCACAACCCGGAAGCAAGTACGAGCTGAAGTCCATGCGCAGACCCCACACTTCTGCGGGGCCCCGGGACACGCCACATGGGTACGATTCACGGGGATATAACCCTCTTCACAGTTATAGCAATCGACACCCAGTCCCTCTGCGCCCCGAAACTGCATACAGTGGACTCACCACCAATGGACGCGGTACTCATGGTGCTTTCGACCAGAAGTGGGTGGAAGCTCCACGGCTTGGTCATTCTAGTTCAAACGCGAGTTCGGAAGGAGCCCGCTTTGCAACACCTGTTCGCGCAGAAGGTAGCTTGTTGTTCGAGAAAGTCGGACAAGTGGAGATGCGTGCGTGGGAAGAGGAACTAGCACGAATAGAATCGGTGAGCCGCAGAAGCACTGCGGATATGATGGATTTTGTGTCCCAGCGGAGGAAGCTGAACGGCCAACAAGTCATACGGACATTTCTGTAAGCGGAAGGCTGAGTACGCATATTCCCTACATGCTATACTATTTATTGTTACTGTCATGCTTTCCTTCTCTAGCATAGGTTCTCTCTGCATAGCCCTTTTTTCGACCATCAATACTGTCATTGACTTTATACCTAGCACGACTCACTGTAGAACGTCCAACTTTACTATCATTGCATACTTATCAATTTCATTGATGCATGTCTTCAGACACTGATTTCATGAGATATGTCTGCCCCCGCCTTACCGAGGCAGTACATACAAAGTTGATGTGTACTTGTATGAGTGCGGCCGCCAGTGGTGGCGCATTTCGGGGTTCCATGCGCCAATGATGCAAGCGCTGAGATACAAATAAGTAAATACTGGGCTCGCACCTCCGGCCTTACTCGATAACTTACCAATCGCAAGAACCTCACACAATGAGTTTTCCGTGGTTCAGAATGACATTGCTAGGAGGCGGTCGTGAGTGTTATCTCGACTGGCAAATACAGAGACTGATTGTAACTGGAATCTCGGCGCAAATTGTACTATGTTGTCACTGCGATGCACATGATGCACGGCACTTTGCTGCGCCAGTGATGGGTTTGGGTTACCTTCTGATGAGCGGTCCGTCTTCTAGTATCATCCGGGAATCTTCACCATCTGATTCGCCCATTTTTTTTGGATGGCTCTGTCCTGTTCCTCCTGATTAATTGAACGTCATCGCCTTGTTCTTGATTTGTAGCGACCGTACCTACACCTGAACAGACATATGCCGTGAGTTCTTTCCCCGTCATTCGCCGTTGTGCATGCTGCGCCATTCCAACTGTTCCGAGGCCATGGGCTGCCTTGGCATGCTTTGCGTTTGTGTTCAGTAGGACCATTCTCACCATAAGCGCAGGCAATGTCACCTGATCTGCGGCGAAAGGTCGATGCAAACCGTGCGGCCAGACTCGCACAAGAGCAAACCATAAAGCGTCAAATAGATGCTCAGGTTAGTATTTCCACATTCTAACGACATGCTGTGTGTTGGCAACCGTCTCATTTAATTTGCATACAATTATGTAGAGCGATCCGGACGCAGGAAAACCCATTTGGGCCAATCAACCAAATCAGCGGTAGCTTTGATTTCCCTCGGCATCTCTGCTCGTCAGAGCTCTTTTTCTTACTGGACAATATGTGGCCCATCATATGTAATGTTTTTTGTTTTCGGTGCCGCTCAACGGCTTCCCAGTTGTTCCGGTCTTCAGACCCGCCGTGAGACGACAGCACACTGGACAAGGGAAGATGCCGGCAAGATGCAGACTTGCCAACCCGTCTATGAGGCAAGCACGAGTCTAATTGCACCCACCCATGAATCCTTGCGCCGTAATAGTGAGAAACATCTCACCATCATTCCTCCGCGGCTACATAGATGAACCAAGACATACACATCATCTTCCACGAAGTTTGACCGTTGACGACTTCCGCGGCCATTACGCCATAGCATGAGAGCGTTTAACAAAATCAAAATGACATGTCGGATAGATACAGTGGTGATGTATTCAACAGGCTAAAATGTCAAGCTCAAGAAGTATGCAAACATTAAGAATTACGAAAGATGCTCCTCCAGGATCTATAAACGATGAATGACACGATAACTAACATCACCCCCCAGTACCACGTAATTTGTGATCATGAATGAGCGGCCTTTGCGGCAGCCCTGATGAAACCGAGTCCGTGTTCAACAACGGCTGCTCCATTGACGATTCTGGTGAAGATGGAAGTGCGTCATAATATGGCTGTCCTAGAGTATTGGGGCTGGAAATGGAGGACGATATGGAGGCCGCACCAGGCGTCCCTGCGGATGGTTGCATGCTGTCAATATACATGGAAGCATTCTGACTTGAAAGCTTGGCTACTCCATCGGGCGCGGCCGATGTTGTGGAATCAACAGTTCCACCATCAATCACCGGAGATGAAGCGCCCGGTGTCAAGCATTGTGGGTGGGCTGAAATCGGGATTGCCCCATCACTGCGGGTGGCGCTGGTATCAACGGGTGTCTGTGAGTGAGATGAAGAGGTTGGTTGACCTGCTACAGGGGTCATTGCCCGACTACCACCGTAATTCGCTTCGGTTATTGTCTCCCCCGACTCCAAGCTCCGGGCGGCCGATGGGATATTGGAAGTTTCGTTCCCTACTGTGTCTGTGGTCGACTGATCCTCACTCGACCGACCGGGAGTATCTCCCTCTACATGCTCCCCAGAAGCAGTAGCAGCAGCTTCCTTCTTTCGCTTCTCTTCTTCTTTTCTCTGCTGCTCTTCATGCTCCAGAAGTGAGAGGCGCATAGCCTCCATGACCATTAACTAAAAAAGGATATTAGTTGAGATACGTCAGAGTACAAAGCTAATACCTCTTCCAAATCTTGGCCACCAAGCCCCATCTGACCCAACAACTGGCCGATATCCGGCTGACCACCATTATTTCTATGTCGTCGACTTCTTCGACTGGCGTTGCCGTCTACTTCACCACCATCCTGACCTTCACCGGTTGGTAAGGGATGAACACGGCCACTGGTCACACCGACTGGGATGAGTCTGTCTCCTACTTGACGCATAATGATTCGCCTATTTGCACGGCGCGTAACCGCAGCTCGAACGGCAGCAAGTTTAGCTTCCCAGTCTGGCCTTATAGAATCTATGCACAGGAAGACATGATGACATGTGACATATGAAGATGAGTCATTTACCTGTAGTAACCACTTCCGGACTATCATGACCAAAGCTCTTGCGACGTCGTTTTTGAGCTGCACTTGTTATATTCTGCTGTGAGCCTTTGGAAGTATCAGACCATACTGGCGGTGACTGAATAGCAAGAAGCAAAGAACGAAGTTACTTCGTCAGTTATAATAAGGAATATGTGAGGAAAACGAACTGTTCCATCGCTCCCAATTCCAGTACGCCATGGAGGAGGAGTATATACCACACCAAAATTCTCCTGCACACAATATGGGCAAGCTGCTGGCTCAGATACGAGATGTGTAGCCGTGGGTTCGGTCCTCTTTATCTGAACAAAACACTCCGTGCATATTGCCTGATCGCAACACCTTGAATGGTTCATGTTAGGGGGGTAATACTGAGGCACAAGTTACTCAGTGGTTGCATGACGCACGTGAGAGATAACGCACAAGGAAACATATCGGGCATTCTACGGCACCTCTGTAAACGGCAGCTTCTGGACAACGGGAAGGCTCCTTCAATGTGCCAGGCCGCTTAGACTGATGAGCTGGCTTTGTGCAATCCCGCGAGTCAACCCTTGTAGGGGGGGTGTCGGAGTTGCCGCTGTCAGTATCTGGGAGGACCCTCCTAGCTGACATGATCTGTTCATCGTCCCAGTTTTCATTGTAATCTTCTAGAGGTCGATAGAAAGGAGCAAGCCTGCGATCTACGATGAGCTGGGTGACGATCCCATGATTCCAGTCTTTGGGCCCAGTGTAGACGCCCTGAGGAGCGAGATGACCGTAGTCAACGGTGTCATCGTGGTGGCCGCGTGAAGACGATGAGCTGGTGTTGCCCATGGCTTGAATTCCAAAGACGACAACGTCTTGGTAAGTTTAGAGAAACCAGACGAAATTGAGCGGCGAGGCCGTCGTATGCGCGACTTCCTTTGCTGTTCACTGCCAATTAGGTCACTATAGCGTATTTACTTGTGTTTGTGTTTGGTGGCAAGTCGACGGTCCGAATTTGAAAGAAATCGTTATCTCATGAGCTGGCCCTAAGTACTGGCGAGCCTAGTAGCTGGCCACTGGGCATTTCTGCGAGGACAGATAAGGCCAAGTATCGATCTAGAAGAATCATCAATTGGAGTTGCGCCTGATGGCGTGCTCGTCTATACGTATTACATGTGTGATCAGCCTTCTTATTACCGCGTAATCCAACGTATATGAACCTCATTCACAGTCGTTCCCTATGATATCGCCCGTTGGGCTCGAGCTCGAGTGCGCGAGACTCTCGCAAGTTCGACCGACATGTCATGTCCTCATGCATAATTCGTTGACAACTTGCGCAAACAAATCGGACACGTCAGCAAATTTCACAGCGACATCGTAAAGCAGGTTAAAGCAAATTCCGGTGCTTGGGTTGTGCGTCTGTACTATCTTTTCTCTTCGTTACGGTCATGGACCATCCTTGGACTAGTACCCCCGAACATGTCCTGGAGCACTTTGGTGTCGACAGTTCTCGCGGACTAACTGCAGCCCACGCAGCAAAGCATGCCGAAGTATATGGAAAGAACGGTCAGTCTGCCTTGTTCATGTATTTGTTATGGCACTTAACATCTTGTGCAGAGCTTCCAGAAGAACCTCCGACTCCACTATGGGAGCTTATTCTAGAACAGTTCAAGGACCAGCTAGTGTTGATCCTGCTTGCGTCGGCAGTTATATCCTTCGTTTTGGCATTGCTAGATGACTCTGAGGATACCACCTTATTTGGAGCATTCGTTGAACCCACTGTTATATTGCTCATTCTTATCGCAAATGCAACTGTTGGGGTAGTACAAGAAACAAACGCAGAACAAGCCATAGACGTGAGTTATATTGTGTGGTCTCGTGGTGCACCAATGTTCAACTGTGTTTGTGCAGGCCTTGAAGGAATATTCCCCAGATGAGGCTAAAGTCCTCAGGTCCGGCCAATTGGCCCGCATTCATGCCTCTGAACTCGTTCCAGGGGACATTGTCTCAGTTGCAGTCGGCGACAAAATTCCAGCGGATTGTAGAATCTTGTCCATCTCCTCCAGTAGCTTTAGGGTAGACCAGGCCATCCTCACTGGCGAGAGCGTTAGCGTGAACAAGTCGGTTGACGTTGTCTCTGACGCAGGCGCCGTGAAACAGGACATGACAAACATGCTGTTTTCTGTAAGCGTTCTCCTTACCTTCTCAACATTCAACAAGGTGTTCATAATTATCTAGGGTACCACAGTGGTCAATGGGAGTGCGCGAGCCGTCGTCACTTTTATTGGTCAGAAGACCGCTATCGGCCATATCCATCATTCAATCTCGCAGCAAATCAGTGAAAAGACCCCGCTCAAACGCAAACTTGACGATTTCGGTGACATGTTGGCCAAAGTGATCTCCGTGATTTGTATCCTGGTGTGGTTGGTCAATTTCCGGCACTTTTGGGACCCTGCACATCATGGTGTAATGAAGGGCGCTATCTATTACTTCAAAATTGCCGTGGCTCTCGCTGTGGCTGCTATCCCAGAAGGCCTTGCTGCCGTTATTACAGCATGCTTGGCTCTAGGAACGAAGAAGATGGCGCAGAAGAATGCGATTGTCAGGAATTTACCAAGTGTAGAGACCCTCGGATGTACCAATGTCATTTGCTCGGACAAAACGGGCACTCTCACTACCAACCAGATGAGTGTTTCAAAGGTGACATACGATTTACTACCATATGAGTTGTATCTCACCCAATCTTGCTACTCAAGTTCCTCATCATCGATGCGCAAAGCGGCCTTCCAGAAGACCATAATGTCGAAGGTACAACTTATTCCCCACAAGGCTCGATCACCTCTACCAATGGAAAGGCCGTGAATCTGCAGTCTGATCCCCTTAGACGTCTCGCGGAGATTAGCGCCATCTGTAATGATGCAAAGATCGTCTACAATCCTGTGAGCTCTACCACACTGTCAGTCGGTGTTTTTAATCCTCATTGGCATTCCTAGGACAAGGCCTCGTACAGTAATGTAGGAGAACCGACTGAAGCTGCCTTGAAAGTCCTGGTAGAGAAGATTGGTTGTCCGGATAAAGAAGTATCCAAGTCCCTCTCCACACTTTCGCCGTCCGTGAGGGCGAGTGTAGTGAATGAGTACTATGAGCGCTCTATCCCGAAGCTACTCACCATGGAATTTTCACGTGACCGCAAGATGATGTCTGTCCTTGTACGGCTGAATGGAATGGGTGCTCTCTTTGTCAAAGGAGCTCCTGAGTCTGTCTTGGACCGGTGTACTTCAGTCATGGTACATGGCAAGGTCATTCCATTAACTGCAGAGCTACGTAAAATGCTCCTCGCCCAAACGGTTTCCTACGGGTCTACTGGTCTCCGCACTCTAGCCTTCGCCTACGTAGACGTCCAAGACGTTGATCCCGCTCACTACCAAAGTCAAAACACCAGCGATTATGCTCGTTTTGAACAGAACCTGGTGTTTGTTTCTCTGGTTGGAATGCTCGATCCTCCAAGACCGGAGGTCCGTTTAGCTGTTGCTAACTGCAAAGCTGCCGGTATTCGTGTTATCTGTATCACTGGCGATAATAAAGGCACTGCGGAGACAATCTGCAGGCAGATTGGGATCTTTGGGGAGAATGAGGACTTGACAGGGAAGAGCTACACTGGCCGGGAACTAGATGAGCTCAGTGCTGAGGAGAAGATCAAGGCTGTACAACGTGCTAGTCTCTTTACTCGGACAGAACCAGCGCATAAGAGCCAACTTGTTGATATCCTCCAAGGTCTTGGGCTGGTTGTAGCGATGGTCGGTCGGCGTACTTGACATCTCTGACGCTAACTAACACATCTCTTTCTAGACTGGTGATGGTGTAAATGATGCCCCAGCGTTGAAAAAGGCAGATATCGGGGTCGCCATGGGAAGCGGTACTGATGTTGCCAAACTGGCTGCCGATATGGTGCTCGCGGACTCCAACTTTGCAACTATAGAGCTTGCGGTAGAAGAAGGTAGACTCATATACAACAACACTAAGCAATTTATCCGATACTTAAGTACGCGCAATCCACTTTGTCTTTATCGTTCTTACTGACCATTTCTAGTCTCGTCAAATATTGGCGAAGTCGTCAGGTAGGACTATATGCTATCATCGTCCCGAGTGGATACTGACGTTGACCATAGCATATTTTTGACTGTTCTACTCGGCATGCCAGAAGCCCTTATTCCAGTACAACTCCTGTGGGTCAACCTTGTTACAGACAGTTTGCCTGCCACCGCCCTTGGGTTCAACCCACCAGATCATTCTATCATGCGGGTTCCTCCAAGGAACAGCCGAGAGCCTCTTGTTGGAAAATGGCTGTTCTTCCGTTACATGGTCGTTGGCATTTATGTCGGATGTGCCACCGTGTTCGGATATGCATGGTGGTTCGTCTTCTATTCGGAAGGGCCGCAGATCACGTTCCATCAACTTGTATGTATTACCCCAACTCAATCATCCGTTCCATACTGATGAGTCTGGCAGACACATTTCCACCAATGCTCTACGCTCTTTCCGGAAATTGGGTGCGAGATGTTCACGAACGTTATGGCGCACCGAGCAACGACCATGAGCCTGTCGATTCTGGTCACTGTAGAGATGTTCAACGCGATGAACTCGCTATCCGAAAACGAGAGTTTGCTGCGTTTACCCGTGTGGAAGAACCCATTCCTTGTGGGGGCCATAACTCTCAGCATGGCGCTTCATTTTGCTATTTTGTATATTCCGTTCTTCACGGTCAGTCTTCCGTGGTGATCTCGCTAATTGGGAAAGTTAAATAGTTTGTTCTTAGGCTCTATTTCAAATCACGCCGCTGAACTGGGCTGAGTGGCAAATGGTTTTGTATCTCAGCTTGCCTGTCCTTGCCATCGACGAGGTCCTAAAATTTGTGACAGTGAGTATTGACAGTTTACTGTGTTCTTTCCCATGCCAAGCTCATTTGTTCATAGACGATGTTTATTGATCCTCCCACCCAAGTGGAGCTCAAATGATGGGACCTATGATATGTCGGATTACGAATGTATCGGTGTAGTGAGAACGAGAACCTTAGAACTTATTAGTATTTCGAGAGATGCGGTTGTGAGTGTTGATTCAGAATCTCGAATTGCGACGACATGGTACCCATGCATGAACATCATGATAAAACATACATGCCAGAGCTGTTACTGAGGCTGCAACCGTTGACAGCTCGAATAATCGTCGGCGCCCTCTTTCTATTTTAAGCACCAATCAGTTCTTGGCTGGGCGTCTGAAAGCCGTAAGTGAAACTGTGATAGTTGTAAAGTCTCCATATAATATATATCTTGTATTGCAAGCGTCGGCTCACGTTCACTTTCAAACCATCACCTTCTGTGTTCAAAGTTTCCACAACGACTAGTCGCTCTTTTTCCGGACTTCTGCCCGTCGACCCTCACGCTCCCTACTTGTTTTCTAGGCTAACTGCATGCGCTTCTTTGCTGAGTTATCAGTGTTACTGTCGTTCGCGCTATTGTGCTGCTCGGTGTCAGCCAGCAGTGCTCACCAACTCAATCGGCGCCATGGAAAGCGTCTGATTTCGGACCTCGCCGTTCGGGCGCCAGGAGATGTTGATATGTACAAACGCGATTTTCCCAATTCCCGTTTTACATACTATGCAGACGGGCTGGGTGCTTGCGGGACAACAAATCAACCCGGTGACTTTGTATGTAGCAATTCAAATTAATTACTTGAGGCTAACTTTGATTCTCTAGATAGTTGCACTGAATTCACAGGTAAGAATTTCAATTGTCTGCGTTGTAAAGTAATTCAATGAAATCTTTCAGCAATACGGCAGCGGTGAGAATTGCTACCAAATGATCACAATCACTGTCAACGGGTTGACAACGCAGGCCCAGATTGTTGACGAGGTAAAGATAGCGAGCATCACGTTACTTGGATCAGTCTGACACCCAAATTAGTGTGAAGGCTGCCCCTACGGTGGTCTTGATTTTTCGGAAGGCCTATTCCAGTTCTTCGCCCCACTTGGTAGCGGTGTGCTCTATGGTACATGGTCATTCGGTAGTGCCCCTGCTCTGCCACCCTTACCTACATCTACCTTGCAACTGCCCTCTGTGCCAACCACTACCTCGCAGCCACCGCCATCCACAACGCCTCCTCCACCTTCGACATCCTCGAGTCCCAGCCCTACACCGTCCTCATCTTCGCCAAGTTCAAGTTTATCAAGCTCCAGCTCCTCAACCTCAGCTACTTTTAGCTCTTCGTTGTCTTCAGCCTCGAGCAGTGCATCGAGCACAACAAGTGCTGATGTTGTGGTGGAGACTGCTGCGTCTGTCGGGAGTTCTTCCGTTTTTATGAACCTTAACCTGGCAATGGTGTACCTTGGCGAGTTTCTTGATGTCGCTCAGACGTAATACTAGCTGTTTCAGATTCCCATAGTCTGCCAGTGCTGCGGATTTCTTGACAAAAGTATGGCATTGCTATATCTACTTTGTGGACATTTCTCGAGCTCGTAAAGATTCAAAGGACTTATTCTTCAGTTAGCAGCTGCTATACCCACATAATACCGTACATCACATTGCCTGTCCAAAGTCTTCGGGAGCAATGGTATTGTTATTAGTGACTGCCTTGAATGCTGAAATAGTACATAACTTGTGGGTGTTCCCGGGGTCCTGGTCTGATACTGGTTGGTATGAAGAGATTTCACTATTTTCCGTTGTAATATAGACCACTCCCTTCCTTTCCCTTCCCTAGGCTCCAAGTAACAAAGCTGTAATCTTACGAGCTAGTCATTCCCTTGTGTATACGCTCTTTCAACTTCAAGTTTGACACAGATCACCCGCACCAGAAACTTGTGCCTGCCCTACATTCGAATCGCACAATGCGGGTCACTACGATTCTCGGTTTTCTCTCTACAATCATTCCTTTTAGTTTCGCTAACACTCATGGCAACCACTGGGGCAGACGTCATCAAGAAGTTGCCATCCGCGCCCGTGGTGATGTAGATGTCCTTAAGCGCTCCTTCGATAATGCTCGGTTCACCTTCTATGATGTTGGCTTGTGAGTCCCATCGATGGTGCCTTGTTTGAAAATTGCTCATTACTTGTTTTTCAAAGGGGTGCTTGCGGACAATACAGTTCTGCCAGTGACTTTGTCTGTATCGATAAGATATCTGGATAACGTTCTCTTCTCATACTATGTGTCATTTCTAGATCGTGGCGCTAAATGTCGATCAGTACGGCAGTGGTTATCCTGGCCCAGAGTGCTTCGCGTCAATTACAATTTCTTACGGTGGAAAAACAGCCCAGGCTGTCATCATGGATGAGGTCTGTATTCGACTACACTGTTCAATACTGTGACCTTACCCAAAGACGGCTAGTGTATGGGCTGCCCTTACGGTGGACTTGACTTCTCCCGTGGTCTTTTCGACTACTTTGCGTCCGAGTCAGAAGGTGTAATCTACGGGTCATGGTGGTTCAATAGCGGAAGTACTACTACGTCTACCAGCTGGACCCCTACTACCACCTCAACCTCCTGGACTCCTGACCCTACCACGGTTTGGACCCCGACGACGACATGGACTCCTACCACCTCCTCTACTCCAACGACGACATGGACATCTACGTCCTCATATACTCCTCCCACCACTTCCGCCTCTTCCTCCACCTCTACTTCCATCTCCACCTCCTCGACCCCTACCACCACTTCCGCCACGTCTACGTCCATCAATTACAACTCAGGTGTGGCCAGTGGGATTGCTGTCCCAACTGGGCCTGCTGTGGCTGCGCCAAACAGCGCCAACCCCCAAAATCTTCTGGTCTTGAACCAAGCCGTGATTGATATCGGGATCATGCTAGCAGCTGAAGAGAATGGCATTTGAGGTTGCCCCCTGGGACATTTCATCTGGACACGGAATACAGGACGCAGTGTCTATCTTTATTACATTATTTTTGCTCGGTTGCTTCTTCACATTTCCCACAGCTCTTCTGCACGTCGAGCTCGTAGATTTGTTGCAGTGTTGTTTATACCCTTCCATCAACAGTCCGTTGCATGAATATGCTGTGCGAGCTTGCTAGTCATGTGCTCTCATGGTCATATGTAAAATTCATGCTATTGTTCTTCGAGTTGATCTCAAATTATGGAACACAGTGGGAACAAGTGATACCATTTGTCATTGTTAACTACGGGTCTATACAACACCGTACATGAATAAAAGAATGGGTACTCTTCGGCAAATTAGTTGGAGAAGCCAATTAAAAGGACGTTTAGTCCATGTTCCTTCACCCACTTCAGGGAGCTCCTCCGGCTGCTTCGCCGAATATCCTTACGTAGTGCGCTCTTGCTGGGCTGCATTATCTGTTGTAACTCGCTTTGGTCTTTTCCCCGCCTCGCCACATAATCGTTGATATTGACATGTAAGGAGGCCTTGAGCACTTTTGTTGCTGATTTTACGCTGGTTGGTGGCTGTTTAGAAATACCGAATTCTACGACGAGTGCCTGCAGAAGCCGGAGCTTCGAACTGGGATCCTTCTCCTTGACAGGAGTATCCAGATACCTGCCCACAATGAAGATAAATTATCTGAATAAGTTGGAATAAACGCGTACTGCGTGATATATGCTGAAGCAGCTTCATATGAACCATTTGGAGTCCACGCTACATTGCTGAGCTGGATAGAACTTGAAGAGGATATATCCCCAGATGTAGTGCCACCATTGGTCTGTCTCGCCTGGGGCCTGTCTACATTGGTGACTGATAATAAATTAAACAAAGCTGGCAGCATGGTCTCCGAGGCATTCTTGCCAGAATCATGCTCGGGCCCCTCCGCTAAAACATGGGGTAAGAGTACGTAGTCAGCGTCACTGTCAGTGACGCCACTCTCCGACGAATCTTCATCGCTAACGCCCCAGGCAACTTCATCTTCAGATGTTTCTGTAGCACAGCAAGGGACGCTAGATATGATTTCGACGGAGGAATTACTGTGGGGGGACTCGGTCATGTTTGAATGTCCTAGTATGATTGGATAGGGGCTTTGATGCCTGGCGTCGCGCAATCAACAAACCTTACGTGCAGCGGCATCTTTCACATACCTAGATCAACCGTGTGTCAAATTTTTCACGAAAGTCTGCCTATTGGTTGTAGTAGGTGGATGTTACAGAAAGACAGATAGTAGGATGAACGAGGCGAAACATCCTGAACTTGAAGCTCTAAATCATCGCGGAGTTTGTAATCCAATTGCTGGTTGTCGACGTCACTACCGATGCTTGAAATCCCATGCCTAGTCAAGGCCAGGTTGGCCATACATTCTTCTAGTTCAAGCTTGCGACGCCATGAGCACTGATCCAATTCCAGATCTGCCGGAGACACAGCGCGCTTGGAGAGCTGTAAAGCAAGGCAAACCTTCCGAATCTCTTGTTTTCCAGACGGACGTACCTATTCCTCCTCTTTCACCTGGGGAAGTGCTTGTGAAGGTTCAGGCGGCGGCACTTAATCCGGTGTAGGTGGCCTGCCAGGACATTCATTGAACCCCTTGTAATTTCAAATTTCATTAGAGGATGGAAGGTCATGTCGAATGCGCCCGATATCCTTGCCAGGAGGCCAGTCACACCAGAACATGATTTCGCCGGCGTGGTCGTGAATGCAAATGGCACTGAGTTCTCTGCAGGAGACGAGGTTATCGGGTTTATACCAGTTCGTGAGTATTGGTGTTCTCGTGCGCATGCCATATTGACCCAGGTTGTTGAATAGCATTGCAGTTGAAGACGGGGCAAGGGGCGCTGACAGAGTTCACAAAGCTTCCTGCTACTAATTTAGTCTTGAAACCATCCAATGTCTCTGCAATCGAGGCTTGCGGTCTTCCTCTAGCCGGGGAGACTGCCCTCCAGGCCCTAGTCGGCATTGGAAAACTTCAAGCTGGCCAGAGCGTGTTCATCAATGGCGGTAGTTCAGCAGTTGGCACGAATGCCATTTATATTGCGAAGGCTCTTGGGGCGAAGGTTGTCACTAGTGCTTCTGCAAGAAACGAAGGATTTTGTCGCAACGCGGGGGCAGATGAAGCAAGCGTTTTCCCCTGTAGTTGTTCCTTTGCTAACACCTCACCAGTTTGTCGATTATACGAACAAACCTCTTCATGAGCACTTCGTGAAAAATCCGCCCTCGCCTAAATTTGACATCATCTTTGATGCTGTCGCCTTGGTGGACCCCGCTCTCTACAAATACTCGAATGCCTACATGAAGCGAAAAGGCGTATTCATATCAACCGGACCCTTGCCAGACCTGAAGTCTTGGGGGGGACCTACTGGTATCTCAAAGTTACTTTCACTGGGCTGCGAAATCCTGAGGCCGTCGTTCCTCGGTGGTGTTGATGCAAAGTGGACGTCAGTGCATTTTGCTACCAAATTATTGCGCGCCGCTGACATTCAGCTTACAGCATGGTAAGCGTGTCTCACAAGCCACAGGATCTTGCAAAGCTGCGCGATTTGGTGGCAGAAGGTATTGTACTGGATTTTTCGCGTGTTCGGCGCCTCGGTTTACCGCATTTCAAGGCAAGCTCAAACTGGTGGTAGACTCCGTGTATGGATTCGAGGATGTTCTCAGTGCATACGAACGCATCATGACATCACGAGCCACTGGCAAAGTTGTAGTCAAAGTAGATGGTAGTCTGTGACAGCGTTAATCGAGTACCGGACTGCTGTAGATACCTTTCGTTGCCTCGTGCAATGTATCACTGCTGGTGATGATTCTACCTTGAGATTGATATCGAATCGGGATCGCTGAGGTACCGAAGAAGTTGATCACAAGACAGAAAGTGATGGCATTCGGCTCCGACAAACTCGCTATGATATTCTAGCTGAAATATTTGTCGTTTTGCAACATTAACCATTTTCGCAGCCTGGGCAGGTCTGTACACGCGCCCATGCTAAGAATTGTTTACATTAGTTATCGGCTCCAGATGATGCTAGCAGGAGTTGATTATGAAGCGATATTATGTCAGCAGATTAGATGTAGGAGGAGGACCCTGTGCCCATTGCCCAGAGTCCCTTCCTTACTGTCGTAACCTTCCTTCATCATCACTTCAACGGAGGCGGAGCCTGGAATCATTGACCGCCATATCGTAGCAGCTTAGGTGCAGTGAATTCTTGCAACTATGGAGGTAATCTCTTCGCGCTTTATCATCGTTTATTCTTGTTCAAGTTAGCATCTAGGGCTTGCTCGATTTCTCGAGGGAGTTCGATGTGTCCCTGCTGGACAAAGTCGTCATGGCATTTTACACCGGCTCTGGCCAGGAAGTGAGCAGCGGAGATACTGTTCGCCGTTTGCGATGGACTTACATTCATTGTACAGCAACAAATGGCTCAACACGTGCTGACGCAGTTTGAGGAACATCCTGATGCATGGACCAGGGTTCCAGACGTTTTAGAGAGATCCTCATTTCCGCAGTCAAAGGTACCGTCCCCTACGAAAGGTGGGCCCATGATGGGGCTGATTATGTGTTCGCAGTACATCGGCTTGCAAATTCTAGAAAAGCTCATTGTGACGCGATGGAAAACACTACCAGAGGGGCAGAGATTAGGCAAGTTATTCCTTCATATAACTGACGTGACTAACGTCGCGTGTAGGAATCCGTAATTTCGTTGTTGGAGTCACCGTTAAGGTGGCATCTGATGAGACCACCATGCGGAAAGAGAAGACGTACATCAATAAACTGAACCTTGCCCTCGTTCAAGTGAGTATTACACCATACATGAGTATGGGTGATCTTATGGATTAAACCTTTCAGATTCTGAAACAGGAGTGGCCGCATAACTGGCCGACTTTCATTACTGAGCTTGTGGAATCCTCAAAAACTAACCTTTCCTTGTGCGAGAACAATATGGTCATATTGCGGTTGCTTTCAGAAGAAGTTTTCGATTTCTCTGCCGAGCAGATGACGCAAACCAAGATCAAGAATCTTAAGAATCAGATGTGCGGCGAATTCAGCGAGATCTTCAAGCTCTGTTCAGAAGTCTTGGAGGAGGCTCAGAAGTCAAGTTTGATCAAGGCAACTCTTGAAACATTACTGCGTTTCTTGAATTGGATACCTCTGGGATATATATTCGAGACTATGATAATCGACACACTTCTGAATCGCGTAAGATTGTCATTACTCCTCCCCGAACCAAGTTGACTGTTCTGCAGTTCCTAGAAGCTCCCGACTTTAGGAATGTGACTCTCAAATGTCTAGCAGAGATTGCTGGATTGAACGTGGGCCCAGAATACGATCCCAAATTTGTCATATTGTTCGCCATGGTTATGACCTCCGTCAACCGCATGATTCCTCCTTCCACCAACATTGCTGCGGCGTATTCTTCGGCATCAGACGCCGGACAGGAACTCGTTCTCAACCTCGCCCTCTTCCTCTCCAACTTCTTGTCCACTCATTTGCGTGCTGTCGAGACCGAGGCGAACCGTGATGTTCTGTTGAATGCACATCTTTACATGGTCAAGATCTCCCAAGTCGACGAGCGCGAGATTTTCAAGATCACCCTTGAATACTGGTCGAAACTCGTGGCAGAACTCTACGACGAGATCCAAGCTCTCCCCATCGGCGAGAGCGGATTACTCATGGGCTTAAGCCTCGGGAGCGGTGGCGGAAACATGCTCAACGGCATGTCTCTGAGGAAGAACATCTACAGCGATGTCTTGAGTAACTTGAGGCTCGTTGTCATTGAACGGATGGTCAAGCCAGAGGAGGTGCGGTTGACTTTTCCTCTCTTGTCTCTTCAATATAACGATGGTTCCAGGTGCTCATTGTGGAAAATGACGAGGGTGAAATTGTCCGTGAATTCATGAAGGAATCGGATACGATCGTCCTCTACAAGCAGATGCGGGAGTTGCTGGTCTATCTTACGCATCTTGACGTTGTGGACACCGAAAATATACTGACCGAGAAACTTGCAAAGCAAGTCGATGGTTCAGAATGGAGTTGGCAGAACTTGAATACGCTCTGCTGGGCCATTGGAAGCATATCAGGAGCTATGAGTAAGTGCCATTTTCTTAGCCGTCGGATCTGCTTTAACTCTTTCCCCGATCTACAGATGAGGAGACCGAAAAACGCTTCCTTGTTACCGTCATCAAGGATCTACTAGGATTGTGCGAAATCAAACGAGGCAAAGACAACAAAGCTGTCGTCGCCTCAGATATCATGTACATCGTCGGCCAGTATCCGCGCTTCTTGAAGGCACATTGGAAATTCCTGAAGACAGTCGTCAATAAGTTGTTCGAGTTCATGCACGAGACCCACGAGGGTAAGGAACCCGTTTACGAAATACTTTTGTCACTCTGACCATGTCTGCATGACACTTCCAGGTGTTCAGGACATGGCATGCGACACGTTCATCAAGATTGCTCAGAAGTGTAGAAGGCATTTTGTCATGCAACAATCGGGAGAACAGGAGCCATTCGTAGACGAAATATTGCGGCTACTCCATCGCATCACTGTTGACTTGTCGCCTCAGCAGGTATGCCGCGTGATCTTATTTGGATATGCCTTCTTATTTCTTCCAACAGGTACATACCTTCTACGAGGCCGTCGGTTACATGATTTCCGCGCAGCCCAACAAACCTCAGCAGGAGAAGCTCATTGCTAAGCTGATGGAACTACCGAACAACGCTGTGTGTACCTTTTCTATCAACGAGAGAAGTCCCTTGCTCATAATTTCATTAAGTGGGATTCACTCATGGCTCAAGCGGCGCAGAATATGGATGTCCTAAGCAACCTTGATAATATCAAGATTTTATCTAATGTCCTCAAAACGAACGTGTCCGCTTGTACATCTATTGGCAGCTTCTACCTACCTCAGGTGGGACGGGTCTTTTTGGACATGCTGGGTCTGTATAAAGCGGTCAGCGGTATTATCAGCGAAACGGTAGCTCGGGAAGGTCCGTGGTTCAGCCCTCCCAATTCCTTCTTGTATCGTCCCTCATCCCCAATCATTAGGTACCATTGCTACTAAGACGCCAAAGATACGGCAGTTGCGCACTGTCAAGAAGGAGATCTTAAAACTGATGGAAACGTACATCAAGAAGGCTGAGGATCTTGAGGCCGTGAATACGAATTTCATGCCCCCACTACTGGATGCAATTCTTGGTGACTACAACCGCAATGTACCGACTGCACGAGATGCCGAGGTGCTGAACGTGATGGCTACTATCACAAGTCGTCTCGGGGTAAGTTCATGACATGTTTAATGCCGTGCTTGATCACTTACCCCGTCCTACAACCACAGCCTTTGTTGACTCCTCAAGTTCCTGCCATTCTCGACGCAGTCTTCGAGCCTACCTTGACCATGATCAACCAAGACTTCTCTGAGTTCCCAGAACATCGTGTTGGGTTCTTCAAGCTCCTCCGAGCAATCAACCTCAATTGTTTCCCTGGTATGCGTCTCTTGATTTTAGAATCGTCACGTCGCACTCATAACTTTACAGCTCTGCTTGGCATCCCACCGCCACAGTTCAAGCTGTTCATGGACAGTATCATCTGGGCAATCAAACACACGATGCGTGACATTGCTGACACCGGACTCAACTG
>QLOO01009441.1:0-22191 GCA_003313855.1 Suillus sp. MG131
CCGGGCGCTATGACTGCAAATGACGCGAAATATCTCTTAGAATTATGATTTGCATCATGTGCACACAAGATTTACTCGGTTGCAACGTGGCAGATTCACCGTGATGAGTGGAGCAGAGTCAGCGGACGTGTCACATCTAATGAACATGTGCTTCAATTTGGAGTATGATAAACGGTAATGATGATAGTATTCAGCACGACGATAAGCTTTTGAGCACGAGGCTGATGTGGTATAAGTCTTAAAAATATAGCGACACCACATAATAAGGTTATGAAGAAATGAAAAGATTATTGAACGAATATGAAGTTGTGGAGGAGAAAGATATCTACATCGTGATATCTATGCAACCACTTGCATCGCTGGATTCTTGAAAGGGAAATGCGAATAACGATTGTGCGGCTTATGGGAAGTAGGGGGCTGAGAACGAGAATTGGAGTGAGGTACGGGGAGAGGGAATGCACGTAGCAAGTCTAGCGTGGATGAAGGATGATGCGACTTCTTCGGCGGTGGTGGAGGAGGAATCACAAGTTCCATAGCATCGTGATGTGACTTGACAACAGGATTGAATGAACGGTTTGCAACAGCCTCGGGAGTGAGTGGCTGAGGTGAGCTCCCAGAAGATGAAGAGTGGGGGCTAGAGGGGTCCAAATCCGGGCAATTAACATTGTGTGAACGGTGGTATTGTGAGTGTGCGTGGGATGGAGCGTGGTCTGAAAGTCTGCGAAAGTCGTGGGAAGGAAGAGCGACTGAAGACAAGCCATCGTGGTGGTTAAGAATGTCATCTTCGGTGATTGACAAATCAAAATCAAGAACGTCGAGAAATTCTCGCTCGATTCTACCGACGTCACGTTTACCGAAGACGCCGGTGCAAAGAGCCCAGTGAACATTTTTGAGTGTGGAATCATTTGAAAACTGTCATGGTCGAATCAGTCAGGGGCTGGGTCGGTGGCATGGGAAATAGAGTAAATGTACCTTGCTGGCAACCATTACGGCGCCGAGAAAGACGCGCTCGCACGCCCATTCCTCTAAAGCGATTTGCAAGTGGGGTTTGGCGCGATTGATGTACACGAGAGAGACGAGAAGTGTAGGAAGAGTGACCTCTGCTCGAGTGAGGACGTTGGAGACAAAGGTGGTGAATTTGGAGTGCTCTGGGCGGCGAGACATGCTGCGGCCACGACTAGATGATGATGGACGACCCATAGCATAGTTGACAGTTTCCACTACGCAATCAACGACATATTCTATAAAGTGTGTTAGAGTGAACGAGACATGAAAAGCAGAAGATGACATACCGATAACGGGTCGTGATAGCTTTATTTCGAGAAGCTCGAGGAGAGCAGGTGAATGCAGAGCAGGGTCTACGAGGCTTGCCTTGTGGATTGGAGAGGAAGAAGTGGAGGAGACCATGGCTGTCTTGAGTATGAGATGATGGCGCCTGAGGCAAAGACAGCTTTGGGGTATTCACTAGCATGTTGGATGGATTGCGTGGTATATAAAGGGACACCGGATGGGAGGAACAGCAAGAGAGCCGGATCGGTTACTTACGAAAGAGGACGAGTGACATGAGCGATTAGAAAGGAAGGGCCGGAGTATGCATAATCGGTTTCGGCTTTTCACTGCTGTGATGACTCGGCGTACGAATCGCCACCGCCGCTAAAGGGTTTACATTACTAAATTCATCCAAATTTGGATTTAATGTTAAATCTCGGCAAAATGCGGCACAGCACCGTCGCAGTGTCCTTTGCCGATACACACTCATGCCGCCGGCTGGTATGAGTCGCTCGCGTTCCGATGGGACGCTTCCATGTTGTCCTACCAGGTAATGCGAACAGCGAGCTCAGTAAGACTCACTTGTTCGGCTTCATTTATCCGGGTTAAGTATACGCAGTATATCGCTAATATGGAATCTTCTGTTCAAGTACTTATAATAAGTCATAATTTCCCGCCACAGTACTGGAGGAGAGCATCCGAGCGTAATCTTTCCACCAGAATCAGTTGGGACATGTCGGGTACTGCCCGGTACGGTAGAAGCAGCTTGTCATGCTGACACGGTTTCCGCGTAGAAGGGGCATATCGACGATCTAGCACCCTTGGCAGCGATTGTTGCGGGGAAGGTGACTCAATACCGCATCTCCACTTACCCATACGAGATCGTACCGTGTAATTAGTCTTCTGCGTCCATCCGAATCGGATGCACGTATCGATTGTTCACCTAGAACATGCCTACAACGATCCCATGTCAATGGGCGTGTGGCGTCGTCCGATAATGATACTAAACCAAGGGGTATTCCAAGCCACTTCCACAGGAACGTTTAGTCTAGTCACAATCTATATAGCCAAGGAACCGTACGTCCATCAAGTGCGGTGGTTTTTAGGTTCCGTTCATCTTGTGCGTTCCACACGGTCTGTCCGGTATCTCAGTCTCGGTCATTGACAGCTATGGTAGCAGTCCTGCGTAGTCATGGATAAAGTCGTCTCTAATGCGGAGTCACATCTCAAACTCCCTAGCGTGGTCGTTAGGAGAGTGATCCAGCGCCCGCGCCAAGGGACAAAGATAGCCGTTGAAATTACTATCCTTCGACACAGCATCACAGGGGGGCAGATCATCGATCAGTCACGGAGTTCAATAAGGTCATTTATCATGTATGTGATATAATACAGCATGTAGCACAGGAATTCGTATAGAACCCACAAAGTCCGTCCCTGCATCGAGCTCCAAAGCCTGCATCAATCAAGCGAAGAAAACTCAAGATTAGCTCGTAGGTTCGCGACCGCAAAATGATTTCCCTTCATTCACGCTCGCCAAGCCATTACATACGGAGTCGTGGCCATGTCACCTGTCACTGGTCAATCATGCAGTGCCACCAGCCACTGCACTTCCGCTAGCACTCGCACTTCCGTTAGGTGCGTTGCCACCTGCTTTGCCACCTCGGTTTTTGCTACCCTTGGGTCGACCTCGTGGACGCTTCGTAGTACTGGGCTGTTGATCTGGTTGACTGTCGCTCACAATGCGTTTCTCGCCATTCACCCGACGATCACGCAAATACCTGTTTAGGCAATAGCGCGTAGTTAGCACACGCCCACACTCGGAATATGCAAGGCGCCGCTTCAAGATGTGCAGAGAATGCACCCGAACCGGTCGTGCGACAGGACCACCACCTTCCTGTGGCGGGAGGCCGGTCGCCCGAAAACATGCTGCGGCGCACACGCCCGAACCGGGTAGAAGATCCCTCAAACCATGACCGGGAGGAACTTGAACTTACTGAGATGTCTTCTCATCAAGCTTAGTTTGGAGTGGGGGGAGCGGGGGCTGACCGAGCTCCGCCCGCAAGCGATCAACGTCTGCTTTTGCAATGGCATATTCACCTTCTTGGAGGGTTTGGATTTGCTGCCTTAGATCCGCACATCTAAAAGTCGACAGTCGAATCAATTAGGACAGACTGCGGGGAATAAGAGACGTGGGAAGAGTACGTACTCTCGTGTGATGGATGCTTCGAGGAGATCCACCTTTGGGGAAAGGTGAAAGATAACATGTGAGCGATATCCTTAAATGGCACGTTTAATACCAACGACGGAATGCACCTTGTCACGGTCTGCATTTATCTGTCAGAAACTGTTATCAAAAAAGAATAACATAAGATGGGTAACGGAGTATGTACCTCTGCGAGCGCGTTAAGTAATCGCGCACGTTCACTGTCCAATCTGTCAGAGGACGATTAGCAATCACTATCACCAATATATGAGAAATTAAAAATGGGCAATTCAGACTCGGTTCATATGATAGATTGCGCAAGGCGATAAGATAGATTGGTTGAATAATCGAAAAAGTGATTCATACCGATTTTTTTGTTCCTTGATATCCTGAATTGTCTTATCCTTCTGTTCGAGGGTATTATGGGCAGCAACAATATTAGCGGTATGCAGTTGCAGCGTGAGGGAATGTTTTCTGCCCATGGCTAGTTCAGTCTCGTACTATCACGATTTTGGGGCAATATGGTGCCCAATCCAGTTTAATGACGCGCAAAACTCACTTGAGTTCAGCTGTCTTGGCAAGTTGGACGAGTTCAGTCGTCCAATTGCCGGTCGCCACAAGCGGCTGTGGCTTTGGTGTCACCGGTGGTGGGGCAGTAGTAGTTGCATGTGGTGCTACAGTGCTGGGGCCTGCAGCAGGCGCAGACATAATCATTTGGCCATAATCGTTAGATGATGCAGCGGGGAACTGTTGATACATTGCAAATGTCGGAAATCGAGCCAGCTGCAGCGAAGGGCCCTGGGGTCTTGGGGAGATGTGTGAGTGGGTTGAGTGCAGAATTTGCTAGGACTCCGTGCACTGCTAGCAGGTGTTTGTCGTTATTAGGAACCAAGGCCGTTGACACGAATTGGGACACTTACTTCATCTTCTTTGAACGTAGATTCGAAGACACTGATGCAGATCTTACTAGAGATTTTGATGCATAATCTGCGGCAGAAGCTGAGAAAGAGCCAGGCGGCGCCGCTGCTGTTCGGTTGCATCAGAGTACCAAGTATGCGTCTATGCAAATCGGAGCTTCCTTCAATTACTAGAACACCAGCGTACCATGCGGGCCTATGTATCTCGGTACCGTGCTAATACTTGAGGCTGGTTTTCAACGTGGAGTACTCGATGTTGCAACAATTACAACGCTTAGCACTAGTACTGGTACTATTAGCCCGAGTTTGGACTTAGTCGGTAGGCTTACTATACTAGTAGTAGGCTGTATGTACGTCAGCTGTCAATAACCCGCTTCCTTACTACTACGTACACACTATCATTCCACTTAGCTTCATCTGTTCTCATCACGATGAGCGTCCTCAGGCCCTTCAAAGCAAATGATCTGTTCAGGTTCAACAACATGTTAGTCTGACATAGTTTGAACTTACCGTCAATATTCTAAACCCAATTCACAGTAATTTAGACGTCTGGACGGAAACTGCGAGTCGCTCATACCTTCGACCATGGATTTGGCTCATAGTTTTTCACAGTACGGCATCACCTTCTACCTAACTTACCTTCAAAGGTGGTCAGACCTCTGTTTTACCCAAGAAAGTCCAAGAGGCCGATTACAAGGCTATAGTGCGTGAATCACCCTCGTGTTCTCGGCCGATACAAATCACACATTTTGACAGTTCTCGGTAAGGCCGAAGGTGCACAAACGGAATGGCATGGCCACATTACAGCCGTCTCTGTTGCTCCAGAATACCGCCGTCTCTCGCTGGCACGAAACATGTGCCAGCGTCTCGAATTTGCCTCAGACGAGATATACAAAGGGTATTTCGTGGATCTTTATGTGCGCTGTAACAATGCCCTGGCTATCAAAATGTATGAGGGTATGGGGTATAGCGTATACCGACGAGTAAGGGAATACTACGGTAAGCTGGGGGTGGGGAAGGATGGACGAGACGAGGAGGACGCGTTTGGTGCGTATGTTCGTAATGGTGCTTTGGACCATACTGATATCCGATAGATATGCGAAAATGTCTGTCACGCGATGTGGCGCAACGATCTATACGGTCTAATGGTCGAGATATGATAGTCAGTGCTCATGATGTCTCATAAATCGGTAGATATATTTCGCGGATGCTCGCTCACAAACTACTACCTCCATTACAATGCACCGAACACATCATATACTAAGTGGTGGCGGGTCATCTGGTCCAAGAGCAGCCAGCTCCTCGTCATAAAACTGTGTCAATGCAACTTCGTCCGAGCAGAACTCCTGCATCTTTACCCGAATCTCTTCCGCCGCAGCTTCAGGTCTCTGCTCTTTACTCTTCGTTGCACTGCCCAAGCGACCTGGACCCAACAAACGGTTGGTCAGGAACAAGAGCCCCTGCGAACCACCTATAACCTGCACAAACGCAACACCAGACCGATGTACAAATTGCGAATGTTTGTAAGGTGCTCGGCGATAAGAGTAGGAGACATCCACATCCTTCGGGTATAGGTTGGTAGCTTCCACATCGAGAACGAAGTCGAAGCGTTTGAGAATTGCATATTCGAAGTAATGCGCCGTGTGCGTTCCATCAGGCACCCGTTTCTCAAGACCTGGGACGATGGGCGGTGGTATTACCAAACGCAAAGGGAAGCAAGACTGGAACGCGTTGCGTTCTCGAATGTCGCCAATTTCCGTGACGTAGGCCTCGACTAATTTGAGGCCGTACCTCTCAATCGCCCGACCCCATTGCCGGAGCGAGTCTTCAATGCAACGCGCAGTAGATCCGATCCATTGCAGCTCGAAGTGAAAGACTGTCCCAGGGTTTTGAATGATGTCATGGTGAAGAACCACCGATTCAGCCTGGTCGCTCCTCTGTATAAATGATGTTGGTTCAGGGGTTTCGCAGGGCTCAACTTTTGCCTACCTTGGTAGGGTCAATGTCAATTACCATAGTTTGGCTCAGGATCAGGCTCTTCCTGTTCCGCCTAGGCCCACTAGGTCTACTAAGACTAGATGGGTAATATCCCCCTGGTCTAGTGACGCTGATATCATCGCCGTTAATGTAACGAGATGTCTTGATCCACCCTCCTCTCGGGGTACTGACGCTTGCATATTCACCATTTAGCTGATAGAAGTAGTGCCTATTGCGGCATGACAAATGAGTTCGATATCATATTATAGTATGAAACATCCAAGGAACTTACTTACCCGTCAAGTAAACCATGACGCCCTCGGCAATGAGAGAACAGCCCTTGTTCGAGGAGCCTCGCCCCCCATTCAGCCCCTTGCTCCCTTGATGATACATCTCGGAACTCGCGCACAAGCCACGAAACAAAGTCATACCCAGTGAAAGAATCAGGATACTTCGCTCCATGCCACTGATGGAACTTGATCGGTACGCCATCCTCTTCACGCATGAGTTTCGCGATCAACGCAAGAGGGGTGTCTGCGAGTTCCCTCGTGCTCTGCATTTTCTTCTTCAGAGGTCCCGCAGCATGTATTTCGTCCAGCTGTGCCATCAGCGACTCATCCAGGACAGAGTGTGCAGGGCCGAGTGTCGTAGGAAGGAAGCGCACGGGCGCAACGGGCGAACCACGCTCATCCGGAGGTTGCCACCGTAATTTTGTGAATATCTCAGCAAGCTTGTCGATCCCCATAAGTCGAATTTCTTCATCATTGAGCTTCTCTCCAGAGGGCCCCACGTTACCCTCAGGGACGGCGGACGGCATAACTACGAATCGGGTTCGCCAGTATCGCAGGGATTCATTGAAGTGGTGTTCGTAGCCAGCAACCAACATATCTAATCTAGGATAAGAAATTAGCACTTTGACATCGTCCACAAGCATAAATACAGACCTGTTCCAACCGAAATTTTCCAGCCCATGTGAGACGAACTTCGTCTTTAACTCCGTATACCCCACCCCGAGCTTAGGCCAGATGAGACACTCGTATTCAAAAGGTTGGGTTGGTGGCATCCTTCTCACATACCGCCTCACCTGGATCGCCTCGCCAGTATAAGATATCCGGTGAATCTCGTTGCTCATGCTCAGGTAAACAGGCAGATTGGTATTCTTCAGAACTTCCGCTGCCCCAGCCGGCTTTGGCGATGCATCGTCCTCGCCCATGAAGGATTTCGTCCGCCGCATGGTGGTGTGGTCTTCATCATCACCTGTTTTACACGGTCGCAAGACAAACTGGAACCCTTGTGCAAGTCGAACGGCGACCATGCCACGCATCACGGTGAGTGCCCACCTACGTCGCACTTCATCGGTGTTCCCTTGTAGAGTAGGCGGCTTCACGAGGAAAGAACGCATTTCCGTCGGATCGACCACAAAGTCATACGAGAATACATCATATGACAATTCCAGCTCCGAATTGCTGGGGAAGTGGTCCATCGTGAGTGGAAGACACGCTGGAGTGACCATAGACTTCCATTTCACCTCGTGCTTGTACGTGGGCGTAGGAAATACATGTTGTCGGCGTCTGGCAAGTGAAGACTGCGCGTACGAGACTGTAGTTTGGGGTCGCGATGGATTGGTACGAGAAGTGAGGATCGGGGAGGATGACGAGAAGGGTAGGTTTAACGAATTCAGGGTCGTAATGCGCCTCTTCCCAAAGGTGCTTTCATCACGGGGAGGGGTATTCATTGGTGAATGCCGATTCAAGGAGCTTCGATATGGAAGAGTGCCTTCGTCCTCGTACGTCCTGCTCAGAGCCAATCGACCAGATGCACCATGCAATATGGCCATTGGCTGAGGCGAGCGGGAAAGCGAGGCAGAAGGTGTAGCAGAGAGATTTGACACGGTCGGGACGCGCATGCTTGGGGTGGGGGGAGGTGTGGGACCTGTGACTGACGAAGCAGAAATCGAAGGTGTTTGAGAGTCACCCGAGCTTCTTTGGAAGGGATTGTAAAACCAGGAGGATGCAATTTTAGCAAGACGTGAAGAGCTCGTGTTGCGCGATTGCGGGTCGCTTCCGTTATTGGTTGTGACAGAAGTGTTGGTTTTCACTGAACGTATGGAGGACTGCGAAGGAGATGTGCTGAGTCCAGTTACGGAGGGTAGTAGCCCATCTTCATTGCCTTCAGGAGGTAGATCCATGATGATCTTTCTGGGGCTCTCTTCAATCGGTGCTATACGCGTGGATGCGATAGAACTGCGTTGTGATGCCAGCCCACGTCTCTCACGATCGATCGATGAACGATAGGATGAAGCCATGATAGTCCCACAAGAGCCATATGACGTGCGCGCACTGGAGATGGGCCGAGACTCTCTCTTCAAGACGAATACATCCATGTCAGCTTGATCAGCATCTGCTTGTGTGGGAACGCGGTCATCTTCCGAAAAACTGTCTTGTGGCGGCGTGGCGTATGGGTCACGTAACTCTGGGAGGTAAGGGACCTCTATGCCAGAAAGGACGTCGTGCTCGAGCAGCCCGAGCATCTGTATCTCATGCATTTTTGCTCTAGCAACGAATCTGAGAATGCCGTCAGCTCAGGTGAAGAATCGAGCTCGAATCACAGACCTGTCCTCGCGAAAAGGTAGATCCATCTGCTTATCCCAAAAGGAAACACCTATCCAGAATGGTTCCCACCAGAATGTAGTCTTCTCCATTCTCCTAGACTCATCTGGGTCTTCATCACCTCCCCAGAGCGGATCTAGAGCCCGGCCGCCGTTCTTTCCATCCTTATCCAAGCGTGGCTCATATCCCTTGAAAGCGAATATAGGAGTCTGGTGTAAAGGGCGTTTTGCTAATGATACGAGATCCAAGCCGAAGCCCTGGTCAAGCATGCGCGTTGTGGTTAATCGGAGTAATTGCTTGGACACTTTGTAATAGCCTGTACCAGGAGTGATGAGGATGGTTGACGCCCCAGTGTTTGACAGTGAGCGATCGATGTAGTGCGTTTCGTTTGGGTTAAGACCCAAGTTGAGAGCCTCCAAAATAGGCCCGTCATGCGCGTCCGATAGCTGACCGACGAGTCTGGCTTGCTTTGGTGCTGTCGGTTCGACGGAGGCTTGGTGATAGTGATGGGCGAGTAAGATGTCCCTTTGGAAGGCCCAGAAAGATATTTTGAGTCCCACAAGTGTAGGCTTCCAGTCATGGATGACTTCCAAGTCAGTAATAACCTTGTAAAAATCCTTGTACCGTCGACCATCTTCATCCAGCCTTAGAGGCCCTGCGGCATACTCTTTTTCGGAGTCATCGTAATACACCCTCGAGATAAGCACGATAGTCACTGTATGATTCGTGCCAGCCTCGCGCCACTTGGTTATTAAGGCAGGGAGAAACGAGTGTACGATTTTCTCATTGTAGCGTTCACCATCTCCCGCAAATTCCCAGAGTTCACGGCAGACTTGAATGAAGATCGTCACCTTCGCAGAAAGAGATCTGTATATCGCTTTGGTAGTGGCAGTAACGTATCCCGCAGATACCTGCGAATGCACCTTTTGAGCACAACAGGGAAGCGGGTGGGCATACACCTACTTTTCGACCCTTGACATAAATGGATTGTATCTTGGCGGCGATGACGCTTATGAAGGATATTTCCTGGTCAACGAATATACACTGCCCTACAAGGTGTTCGGCTAGTCTCCACATTTCATTTCGACCAAGATATTGGTCTTGGAATGTGAACTCGATATAGTCTGCGCAATACTGCTGCTTGTCCACCTGCCTCGATGATAAGCATAGCTTTAACCAGAATTGCCAAGAATACGATCACCTTTGTTACGGTCACCTCGCCATTGTTCTTTATCCCAAACGCGTCTGCGACATTCTTTGGAAGTGAAATCTAGGCCTATCTGAGCGCGACTTCACGATGACCCAGGCAGAACAGGCACCTGTAATGCGGGTTTCGGGCAGCCTTCGTCCTTTGGAACCATGAATAGATACCCAGCAGTAGTATTCCCTGTATTGCAACCCGAGACTTGTAGCATGTCTCCCTCTGCCACACCGGGCAACCATGTTTGATTCAATATAGCGGTGGATGACTCCTTCTGGTCGTGTACCCATGAATTGAGAACTTTGGCATCTCCGAGCTTCAGAGGTTGTGACAGTGGTCCAGGGAGATTGCGAAGGGTTGATTGTGCAGTATTGGACCTCCTCCGACCGAATTGTTGCGCATGACTGTCTGGTCGGACTGTGCTCATGTCATTCGGTTATTTCTCCGCGGTGTAAAATAAGTTAAAATAAAAATGCGAGCAGTGTAGCTAAAAGCGGTTATGCGCTTCGGTTACAAATTGTCAAGCAAAGTGACCACGCCTGCTATAGTGCCTAGCGCTGTTACCAAGAGATGCCATGGAGTATAATAATAAAACAATTTTCAACCTCTTGCTCTAATCCTCCATCTGAAGCTGCCAACCGGGTTTCAGTGTCTGCCTAGGTGCTTTCGTTTCGGAGACTCATCACATTCTTTGAAAACCCTACACTCTTTTCTTCCGAGTCAGTCAAGGACACACCATGTCCGTCGCCACCCGCCTCGATGATGCCCATGAAGCGGCGACCAAGCTCTCGTCCGAGCATAACTCTAATCCATCAAACCCCTCTCATTCATCCACATGCTTTTCGCTAGGGCACATACCAACTGTCAGGTTTGCACCGCTTCCATCACCAGACCATAACCGGAGGCGTTCGAATTTGCCGCTCGGGGTGGCGGCCCGTTCGCGGAGAAGACGCCCCGCGCGTGAAGGTCGCCAGCAAGCACGGTCGTTGTGGACCAGCGACCCTGCCGCAGACCCGCTGCTCGAGGATCCGCTTGTCACCTTGGGGAAATTCGTGAAGAGCGCAACAAAAAGCCTATGGCGGCGCGTAAGAGAGAGAAATGGACTTGTGGATCAGGTGGAGCCTATCCAACACGATGTCGTTCTTGATATCAGACCAATGGATGGTCAGGAGCAGCTAGTGGAAGTGGTACCAGAGCATAAGCAAGCAGTCGTCTCAGAGATGGGCGTGTGTGCCGAGCACCCTGCGGTTGACGACGACTTGAAGTCGCGCTGGAGAAGGAGTACGGGCAGCACTATGCCTTCTGGTCCAGGCTTACATTAATTTCTTCAAGACTTTTTACGGTGGATTTTAGTGATCATAATTCGTGCCAGGAGCTCTACTTGTCTGCAATTTTAATTTAGGTTGTTATAAGTAATATTGTTAGCACCCGGGTTGACGGAGCCACGGTTATTCCGTTGCTACGATGTAGATGTGATGTTACGTTTACCAACCGTGCCGAGAATGAACGAAGCAGTGCCTTCGTGCCTTCGAATTGCACAAGTAAGCCTTGCTCAACTTTCTGCCTTTGTTTCTTGATTTCATTCCTCCCACTTTTTCTCGATTGCTTGCGTTTTTCTTTCTTCGGACTTTTTGGTTCCGAATCTTTGTTTTTTCTTCTAGCTACCCTTTGCATGACCCTTGGCGTCAGACTTTTTTGATTCTTTTGCCCAACCTTCAAAGGACCATGTCTTGCACCCCGTCTGCCACTGCAACGGAGTACACCACTATCACTACATTCACGACGTCCACGTCGCTCTCACAGAGTGTAGGGAACAACCAGGCAGTCACAACCACCGTCCAGCAGACATGCATAGCCACTGGGACCTTGAGTGGGTCAAATAGTACGGGTTGCATCTCGAGCACAGCGGTTACGCAGGTGAACACTATTGGAGGTGCGTAGTTCATTATTGTACCTGCTTCCATTCTGCCGTCGCAGCGCGGTGTTGTGTGACCGCTTTGACGGCATCAATGCTTCCAACTGTTGCGATTATTTTGGTCATCCTTCTCTTCAGAATGGGCGCTGATGATTATATTCTTTCCAGGCGGGCTTGTCACCACACAAGTTCCCGTCATCGTAACGGTTCCAGTCACCCAGACTCAACCAACAAATACTCTCTTTGCCTCTTGCTCCGATGGTTCCACGCCGTCACAGACAGCATCACCGTCCACGACTAGTCATACAAGTTCTAGTTCACCTAGCCCAGAGACAACGTCCGTGTTGGTGGTGACCACACCCGCGCCATCCATTATCACCCAATCGTCTTCTACAACCCTTTCGAATGGCGATGTGATAGCGACTGTAATAACTACAACGTCTACACTGCCAGTATCATCTATTTACGTAGCATCAGTGATCTCAAGCCCAACTGTTACAAGTACTCAAAGTGGAGGTGGGAGTGGGTCAGGCACAGATGTCGCACCTATAGTCGGAGGTGTGGTTGGTGGTTTTGTTGGATTGATCGTGATCGTGAGCGTTTTGTGGTACCTCTGGTAAATTCCATCACCCTAGTATTTATTTCCCCGATTGACGTTTCCCTCCCTCTTTCAGTCGCAGACGCAGATCCTGGGATGATATATTTGACAGAGAGGCTCTTGGAGATGAAGAATTTGATTCCCCTGTTGCTGTGCGCCGAGACCGTGACAGGACCAGGCTTGATCTCGGCGCTGAGCCTAAACCATATCAGTATGGTCTTGTCGGACGTGTAACGCCACCGCCAGGGTCTGGATCCCCGCCAAGCACTCCTCGCCAATCTTATCCTTCATTCAGTGCTTCCGTTGCAAGTAATCACAGCCGCAATACGTCAGTTACCCCTTTGCTTGGCATTAGTTCCGCGCCCGGGAATGCCTCGAAGGCTTCCATCTCAGGGTCCATGCAGGCAGCACAGAATGCTGCTACGCAGAGGGCTCTCAGTGCGATATCCCAATCGACAACCCAATCTTCCATGGGCCCTCGATCGTTGTCTGTGGTTTCGACAAGTAGCGCGACGCCTTTGTTAGATGGATCCGGATCTTCCTCACTTTCGTCGAGCAACCGCGTTGATGAGCTTGGCGCATTTGATCCACTTAATCGTACAGGAAACCCTGCCCCTGTGATCGACAGACGGGTCTTGCAGATAATCAACGATAACCCTCAGTTGCCCAAACCCAGTGCTAGTCCTGCTCTTGTACCTGTACCTGTACCTATCCCTGCTCCTTCTTCATCTGCGCCTGCCCGGCCTGGCAAACGCGCCCCTAGACGAAGGCGATCTAATAGTGTTGTTGTGCACACAGATGCTGGACTGGTTGCTCCCGACTTGGGTGGTACTACATCAAACGAACCCCCACCCTACTCGAGAGAATAATTCATTCCCCTTGCGCAAAACAGTCTATTGAAGCACTGACATATTACCTTTACTAGCCCTACCCAATGGACTTATGATGACCGTACTATAACCACCCACACCTTCACGTTCTCCATGCCTATACACAGTAGCCCACGGACATGCACTTTAATCGTCTTCGAAGATATCCCCAATGTGGTTTCTCATTCTGCCCTCGGAGTGGATAAATACCAATCGTCTGCCAGCGCTGTTTATTATCTTGATCCGCTGATCCTACCCTTACCGTCGTAGCTTGATGAGCGGTCGATTGACTCGGTTACGTAGTACTACTGTAAATTGCGATTCGAGAAAGTGCGATGATTTCTGAGACCGTATGTAATTGGAAGATTGTATATAATAATTATAAGGTGTTGTACTATGTCCACTGGGCAACGCAAGGCTAGCAACGACGAGCATCGAGCGTGTAGACCAACAATAACGCCGGGAGAGCCAGCAAAGGAGTTGTGGTACTTTTCAGCTCCGCGATTAAGGTGATTTTGATTTTGATTCCGGGAACCGATTACGTAAGAGTCGGGTGAAGCATTGTCCTTGCTCTTTTTGTTCGATGAACCGATCGTGTGTGGACTTTCTCGAGAACAATAAGGTTGGGAGGTCAATGGTCTACCCACACCCGCCCAAACTACATAAACCGCTGCTCTCAGCTGCTCAAAATGAATCACATCTTCCGCCTTGTTTCCTAACCTTCATCGTTACTTTCTACCGGTGCTGGGCCACCTGATCATTCATTCACTCAAGACATTGCAATTGCTATATATCCTTTCAAGTCAAACAGTCTACGACATCAACCATCTCCTAGACATCATCAATCTTTCATATCCATCACAATGGTCGGCGCACGAGCATGTGAGTACTGTTTGTTTGTTTGTTTTATCTTGGGCGAACTGGCTGACTTGGCTTCAGATATTTTCTTTGGACTCAATGCTGTCCGTTTCCTGAGCATCGTGTCTCTTATACTGGTCTTTGCCAGCAGCATCTTCGTCATAGTCACAGATGTCGAAGCTGTTAACGCGTTTGAAGCTGCCA
Organism: Suillus sp. MG131; assembly: GCA_003313855.1. Lineage (NCBI taxonomy): Eukaryota > Fungi > Basidiomycota > Agaricomycetes > Boletales > Suillaceae > Suillus > Suillus sp. MG131. Next base: position 14,621 of record QLOO01009441.1, read on the forward strand.
AACAAAGTGGCAATGTCACAGCGCAAGACTTTGCTGACTGCGAATACATTGAGCAAGTTTAAATATCCCATGTACAAGTATCATTGTGTGCTGACTTCGGAAACAGGAACAGCACTGTACCCAACCAGATTGGCGGCGTTTTCTGGGCTGTCATCAACCGCCTGCTTATTATCTTCCAAGTTGTCATGCTTTTCCTTTCTGAGATTGGCTGGCCATCCCCTTTCTTTGATCGCTTTTTCCCTGTGCTTGGTTCTGGATTTGGACTCGGTGCCCTCGGTATCTTCCAAGGACTGTAAGCTATCTTTTTTTACCTTGCTTTCGTACACGGCACTGATTTTTCTTAGTATCGGAGCTGCAGTCCTCTCGCAGCATGTGGATGACTTCACTCTTGTCTCCGCTTTCTTCCTTTTCGTCCTCGGCTGCATAAACATGTTCCTTGGTCTTCTCTTCCGGGAATCGGCCAAGAGCAGACGTTCAATCACGTCATGGCGCGAGGACTCCAAGGGTGTATTACCAACGACCAACCTGGGTTGTGCTGCAAACCTCGATTTCAACCGCTCCGGCTCATCCAGCTCCGGGCAGTCATCCACCTCTTCGACAATGTATGAAGAGAAGACTGGGGGTGTTACGGAGTTTGGTGCTGCGCGGAATGCAAGTAGAGCTGGTTACGGCTTTGGGCGGCAAGGTGAGAAGGCTGCAGGCCTCAAAGGTTAGTGTTCATATTTCATATTTTCGTACAACATCCTCATCATGCTTCTTAGGCTTCTTGATCTCCAAGCCTCTTGAGACCCTTCCTCGCTATGCAGCTCGTCCCACTAGTGTTCCATCCCAGTCCTCTCGTTCCCCCTCGCCTCAGCCTCGTTTCGCCTCAAGCGGTTCGGCGATTTGATGACTACCCGTAATGAATAACTGTCACGACGCCACGCGCATGACATGAACATGACCGGACTTGTATGAAGTCTAATTATATGTGCACAACCACGGACAACCCCAGCGGGGACGCTGGTCTCACATCGATATCATTACTGTATGGTGTTTTGCAGTACACTATTTTGCGCTGTATTTGACAGTTGTAGTCTTATTAGCATTTCATGTTGCAATTAATACTGGTTGAATGTAAAGTGGTTCTTCGCTCGATTTCTGCTGAGATGTCGTCCGGATGGATGGTCATCAGTTGATACATATCCCCGACTGCTACATAGCATGAACGCATTCATTCTAATACTCAAAGACTAAAACATAGTAAATGCTCGGTCAGCCAGGCTGCCACATGATAAACGCAAAGAAATGAACAGCGTGACACTGACCCCGACACCGCTACGATATATCAGTGGGCCCTGTTACGCAGTATAACAGTCTAACTGGATGATTTCGGCCCACAGCACATCCATCGTGGGCTTGTGGAAGGTGTTGTATGCTGTTGCAAGCGCCGCAATGGATGCAAGTCCAAATCACGTCCAGCTCGGCCTCGGAATCCTGCTTTCAAAGTTTGGACTCCCGGGTCCTAAATGTCACTAGATGATGGGATCGACAGTAGAGCCTGGCTCGGATGGCACCAGTTCTAAACTTCTATTGTGTCGATAGGGCAGCTTGAGCGTCATTGACAGGACGTTTACAGGTGGTTCAATTTCGAAGGTGGAACAACCGCTGCAAAGACACAGTACGGATGTCGTAACTTCTGCTGGAGTTGATGGCTAGGTACTCTTCGGGGTTTCATCGACATCCATGTCATCTGCCACCACAGCCCCCACACAGCTACCAGTCTCGACACCGAGAACACCGGGACCGGAAGCATCCGGACCAGCACAATGAACGCAGTTCCTAGTCTTACTAAACGCGCCATCAGCGCTTCCTCAACAATTTTTAGACAACCGCACAGCACGAGAACACGTAAACTCAAGATGGAAACCTGTATAGTGCGTTCTCGCAGCGAGCGCAAGGGCACACGATAATTAGCGATGAATCAAAGTCTCTCTGAAGTTGGTCTCCAGGTGCGTACAACCCAGCGTTCAGACATTCCATTCAGGTGACGCTATTTCGCAGAACTACTACCAGCGACTCGTCGATCACGGTTTGATATCCCAGCCACAAGCAAGTCGAGCACTCGAAACATCCATTTCATCATCCGTGCCAGACTATCCTCGCTGCCCGATCTGCTCACACCTTCTCGTCACATGTCATGGTTGTTCAAATGTCACCTGCGATAACAGTTGCTGTAAAGGCGCCAACCTCGTTGGGTTCGTGACTGCGTGTCAATCATGCTTTTCGACCCTTGCAAGTTCGAAACAGTGCAGCCAGCACGACTGTTCTACTCGCGCACATTTCATTGATGGCGTCATCTGTCCTGATTGCGTCAAACCCACAGACGGTCACATAATTTGTCTTTGCGGGGACAGCTGGGTTTGTGGCCCGTGTGCCACTCAAAAGAAGATTCTGAACCAATGTGGACGCTGTCCAAAATGTCAGACGTGTTTTTGTTTATCCAGGTGCAGATACATCGACGTATGCGTGGACTGCCGCAAGATGACGCTATGCAACGATTGTATGGAAGAACATTTGTCCGATGGGGAGGAGTCTTCAAGCGCAAACAAGAGCGCATTCCTTGTGGCAACGTGCGAAGAATGTCGAGGCAGAATCTGTTCAGACTGTTTTGAAGAACATGAATCCCGTTGTGACTCTTGTAACAGCGTTCATTGCCAGGACTGCATGGACTGCGAAGAGTGTCCGGGTTGTGGGGCGTTTATGTGCCTGACTTGCGCCACGGAAGATGGGTGTCAGAAGTGCGAGGTATGTCAATTTTCAAACGGATTTTGGTCGCCATTGACATATCGAGATAAGGAAGACCCTCAGCTGTACACGAGGCAGCTTCAGGAAACCCGCAGGCGAGCGAAGTCTCTCCATTGGGAATCGACCAGTAGCAAGTTTTGACAGACGTGTTTGGACAGTTTTTGTCACGTTCGCCCAGTGTGTATTAACTTTTGAATTAAATTTACCTATTCAGGCTCTCGCATTCCTTCTTGAATGCAAGCTTTCGCTTTGCGAAACTGTTTCCAACATGTACGACTGAACACAAACGAATGGTTAGGACGAGGATACTCCGAGACGAGCATGCGAAGGTTTCATGCGAAGATTTACCGACGCGGTGAAGGCCAAACCAGGCAAGGTTTGGGGTCTGCGTAAGTGATTTACGAGAGGACTACCGTAAGGTCAAGTCGACATCTTAGAATTGATCAGGCCTTCAGACACGTTTACAGCCAACATATATAAATATGCATGTAACTTACCTTTCCCGAGTTTTGATAAGCACATCAGCAACGTTTCGAGTGAGCGCTTGAAGGCAACTCGATATGCATATGTGTAGTGTGTGGCTACTATCCATACGAAGCTTAATTGATGCCTTCCTGATTTAGCACTACATCCGCGTGCTGACAGGCACGTCGTTCGAACGTGTGTGGTAACCGATCCGGATAGTCTCAGGCTAGTAGGGAACCTGTGAACTTCAAGAAGTCCTTAATTATGAAACGCCGGCATTATTTTGTGCGAAGCCCTCGTACGCGCAGTTCGTCCTTCATTCCTAGGTGAAAAGCTTCACGAGGCTCGGAATGTCTCTTAAAATCAGGTGTTTCTTAGCTTTAGCCACTTTGGCTTGGAGTCACTACCTGCAGGCATCCGAGTTCGTCCTGGCTGCAGCGGATAGTACTCTTACTAGTACTGTTCCCTCTTCATATGCGGTCCCAGGAGCGTTTCCAACCTCTCTCTACTCTCATTACTACAATGATCCAACGGCCACCTCTGCGCAGCCACAGCCAGTCATTTCAGATCCTGTCACGGTAAATCTCTACTATAATTGTCGCGTAACTGAAAGCAACTCGCTCTTCAGCATGAAATCTTTCCATATTCCCTGACAGACCCGTATAACATTTCTCAGGTAACATGCGTTCCCAGTATGCATCGCGTCCGCTTTATCGTTTTGACCCTCCGGCTTTGACAGTATGACACCGTGGATCCTCATCCGCTTCCATCCACAGCATCCTCCGAAATGCTCCTTCAACAAGCTGTAGCGCAGATCAAGTCTATTGCAGTGAATCCAATGTTTAGTACGTGTGCACGGTGCCAGGCCTCTTTAGAAGTGGCCAAATTTCTTGCACTTGCGGCTCCTGAACAAGGGTCTAATCTGGCTCTGACGCTTTGCGAGTACTTCAATTATTCATCCTCTTGCGAGAAAAGCGTTGGACCCCTCGTCATGGGACCAATCCTTACTCAAGTCGTGTCTTTCGCTGATGTTGGAGGATATGATGGACAGGTAAAATTAGTCGCTGAAACCGAAGAATGCTTTGTGCCTCATGATGTTTCCCAGTCGATTTGCTCTCAGTTTCTTGGTTTATGTCCAGCACCTGCGGCAACAGCTCTCAACCTCACTGGCTGGTTTGCAAAGCCAAAGCCTAACCCTCTTCCCCCTCCGAAGCAGCCCAGTGGCCAACTGCTGAAAGTCTTACATCTTTCGGACATGCATATTGATCCTCGTGCGCGGCATTTGCAAGTATGCATTGTTTGTTTCCTCTGATCTTCGTTTGTCAGGTTATGTGAACGGCGCAGAAGCAAACTGCACTAGTGGTTTGTGTTGCCGCGAAAATGCTTACAATTCTCATAGCCCTCAGACACCTCTCGTTCCTGCGTCACGATATGGCTCGTTCCTCTGGTTAGTGCTCGCCATCACTGGAAGACTATAGTCTGATGCCTTCCTAGCGACTCTCCGTATTCGTTGATCACGTCCGTGCTGGAGGCCATCCCGCCGTTGACCGGAACTGAGTCAACTGGCTTCGATTTTACTATATTCACTGGCGACATGTTAGCACATGACCCAGAAAACCAGCAGTCTAGGTACGTGTTTCATCCTCATTGTCGGTCTTGTCGGTCTTTTCTCACTTCCCTTCAAGAGCTTTGAACGAGTACTCTGAGGTAATATCCGTGTTTCAAGTTTGGAACGTTACATATCATGTATATCCTGGCAGGTTGTCCTTTATGATCTATTCAAGCGCATGCTCGGACCTGGCCCTACCTATGCTACACTCGGAAACCACGATACTTGTCTGCCAGATCTAGCTTCGCCTTCATCTCTAGGAGGTGCTTTGGGGCAACAGTTCAGCTGGTATATTTTCTCCCATCAGTTTCCATTTTATACATTACCTCATCTACCAGGCTATACGACCACGTTACAGCGTTATGGGAGCAAGAGGGATGGCTTCCGGAGGCTTCCATCGAATCTTCGCGTGCTCACTATGCAGCATACATGGTCAAGCGTGCAGATGGCCTGAGAGTAATCAGTTTGGACACCAACTTATGTGAGGCAATATATTTGACTGGCATGAGCACTGACAAACCGGTCTACAGGGTACAGGTACGTCATTAATGGTCCAGACACAGTCGAAAACTCCATGATCTAAACTGTGTAAAGGTCAAACTACTTCAATTACATCAACTCGTCTGAACCAGACGTTTCTGGAATACTGAGGTTTCTCACTGATGAGCTTCAGGATGCGGAAGATGCGGGAGATCGAGGTGCGCTGATGGATGATACTACATTCGAATTGATCTGACAATGCTCAGTATGGATCATTGGCCACGTCGTCAGCGGTTGGGATGGTTCAAATTCGTTGCCCAACCCAACCAATCTCTGTAAGTTTAACCTCCCAATCAACGTGCAATTTGCTGAGCAGCGTCTGTACTAGTCTACCAAATGTAAGTCCGCAAGATGTCAACATCACTGCGTGGAGCTGATGTACCTAGCGTTGATCGCTTTTCCCCTCACGTTATTGCCAGTATGTTATTTCTCTATGATGCCTCAACAAGTTTGACAGCCCACGTAATCAGACATCTTCTGGGGTCACACACACGAGGATCAGCTATCCGTATGATCCGATATTACTCCGTAGACAGGAAACACTGACGTGTCTTCCTGGTCTAGATCTTCTATGCCAATAATGGTACGAATATGAGTGCTGAGACCGCTCAGACAGTATCCTGGGTGCGTCGTTTGACGGGTTCACTGCGATGATCAACCTAACTTGGCTTCCAGACTGGGCCATCTGTGACACCCCTCACCAACCTGAACTCTGGGTTCCGTGTTTATGAAGTCGACTCTGGTGTAAGTTTCCCGCTTTGTGTCTGCTAAATCCAGTTTACACATTCACGCAGACTTTTGAAGTGATCGAGGCTTATACGTCAGTTTTTTTTTCCAAATTGCTGTCATCAGATGGTCTTTTGCTTACAAGCGTCCTGCAGCTGGAAGAGTTACGTCAACGATTATCCTGCGCTGGACTCGCAGACCCAATTCGGCCCTACTTTCGAGTTCGAGTATAGCACTCGTGAGGCATATGGAGGAAACATTACCTGGGGAGCAACTGACCCACTGAATGCGACCTGGTGGCAACTTGTGACTGAGCGTGCGTGCGTTCCTTCTTTTCCACTGTCATTGCTATACGTGTTATTTCAGAGATGGAAGTGGACCCGACTTTGATGCAGGTGAGTTCGTGACTGGATGTTTTTGACTTGGTCTCACCTATTCTTAGGCCTTCAATTCATACCAGGGGAAGGGCTCGATACTCACTCCACCATGCACGGGCGAATGCATTCCTGCTAGGATCTGCTACATGCGTAGTGGCTCTGCTAGCATCGCCAAGCAGAACTGCGTATCGGGTTATGGATCAGTGCAGTAGATGGTCATGTCAGTTCCTTAAGTTTGCAATGCGCGTTAACTAGCGTCATGTAATCGTTCGTGGTCAAATAAAGCGTCCATATCGTTAAGCACCCTAGTCCACAAAATATAAGCGTGACACATTTCTCGCATGTGCAATTTAAAATAATTAATAACCCAATAGCTATGATACGTTTCGCTAGATGATTTTCCAAGGCCTGACTTGCCAGTTCCATTCACTGACCGACGATGTGACGCCTAAGATGGCGGTGTTTGGCTGGGGAAGGGTGAATTCAAGAGAATACGACTCACTTCTTTGGTTTGAACTCCGATTCATGCATTTTGAAAAACTCAGGGGGTTTCGTAGGTTCTTCCCCTGTTATGGGCATGAAATGAAGAGTGCTGACATAGTTCGTTTTCCCCTCGCGTACAAGCGAGTAGTACTCAAGAAGATACTGTTTCTCAGACTCGTCGATATCAGTGTTCGATTCAAGTAGCTGCTTCGCTTCCGTGCTGAAAAAAAGTCGACTTAACTCTGACAAAGTACTGGGAATGCATGTCGTAGGCTTACTCAGAGATATCGGCGAATTCAATGTTAACTCCAGCTTGGGAAGCCGCAGCGGCCAGTTCGACACCGTTGCACATCCTGTGTTAAGGTGTGATTCAAGGTGGTCCGTATAAATCAAGAACATACGTGGGTCCTGTAAGCGCGATCAATTGGCCGCGGAATCGATCACTCAAACCTTGCGGCCCCTCACTGACAAGGATGTTCGCCGCGACCTTAGCAACATCGCCAAGCGCGACAGGGGCAAACGAATTCACATCACCAATTGGCAGACGAAGCAGTCCGTTGTTCTTCACGTCTTGCTCATAGAGC
>QLOO01009449.1:0-31975 GCA_003313855.1 Suillus sp. MG131
GCAAACTGTTCGACTACGCAAAGGAGAACAAGGTACGTTGATCTCAACTCATCTCCTATTATCTTAATCACCTTGCATTTCAACTCTAATAGTTTGCCATTCCTGTAAGTGCATTTCCTATTGGAAGTAGAGGTGCTGCTGAAGCGATGTCCTCTTCACCAGGCTATCGTGAGTAACAAATAGATCATGGTCTCCTTGACTTTCGGCTTAACTGCGTCAGAATGTCACTTCCTCATCCACTGCTAACGCCGTCTTGGAAGCTGCAAGGTCAGCAAGATAATCTTGGTCATTCACGAAATGCTCACCTCTAGTTCTGCAGAGACATCAAGGCTCCGATCATCCTTCAGGTTTCTCAGGGTGGAAGCGCCTACTACGCCGGTAAAGGTCTTGCAAATGACAGCCAGCAAGCTTCCATTCTGGGAGCTGTTGCTGCTGCCCACCATATTCGCACAGTTGCGAAGGCCTACGGCGTGTGAGTCAAATTTTTGCCTGGGATGCATGCTATTTTAAACCACGGTGGACACCAGGCCCGTCGTTCTTCACAGCGACCACTGTGCCCACAAGCTCCTGCCATGGTTTGATGGCATGCTTGCTGCCGATGAGGCCTATTTTAAGGAGCACCAAGAGCCCCTTTTCTCTTCGCACATGCTTGACCTGTCTGAGGAGCCAAAAGAGGAAAACATCGCAACTTGCGTGAAGTACTTTAAACGTATGGCACCTCTTGGTATCTGGCTGGAGATGGAAATTGGTATTACCGGTGGTGAAGAGGATGGTGTTGACAACACTGGTGTCGACAACGCGTCTCTCTACACGCAACCTGAGGACATCTACGATGTCCACGCTGCTTTGAGTGCTATTAGCCCCAACTTCAGCATTGCCGCTGCGTTCGGTAACGTGCACGGCGTCTACAAGCCTGGAAACGTTAAACTCCAGCCTGACTTGCTTGGGAAGCACCAAGCTTACAGCAGCAAAAAACTCGGCGGCAAGTCCGAGAAGCCTCTCTACCTCGTGTTCCACGGTGGTTCTGGGTCAACCAAGGAGGAGATCAGGACTGCAGTCGAGAACGGCGTCGTCAAAATGAACGTTGATACTGGTGAGTCTGTCAGGTTTAGCAGCAAATTCAGTCGCTGACGCGCAATGGTCACTCAGACACCCAGTTCGCTTACCTCGCTGGTATCAGGGTAAAATTGTCCATCAGCCCTCGAAATCGAGCAATGGCTGACTGCTATCTCTCAGGACTTCATTTTCAAGAAAAAAGATTACCTACTCACTCAAGTTGGTAACCCCGATGGTGCTGACAAGCCTAACAAGAAGGTACGTCGTTTGGTTATCTTCTGTAGACTTGCGACACTCATGTTTGATTGCAGTTTTACGACCCCCGTGTCTGGGTTCGTGAGGGCGAGAAAACGCTCTCAGCTCGGGTCAAGGAGGCTTGCAGTGACCTCGGCAACGTTAGTGAGTGTCAAATCGAGCTTGACCATCTATCGGTCGTTGACTTGAACATCGTCCGTAGACCGCCTGTAAAGCAAGCGCCTGTAAATGAATGTATAGCTTAGAACCAAGGTTTGTTTATGATGTGTCGTGTACTTTTCTGTCAATGCCGGAAAAACCATGATTCCCGAAAGCAGAGTCACCTTACTATTAATTTACATCAAGCAATGGTTAAGTAGGAGTCCATAGACATGTTCGGGATGTCTAGATATATCTGTAGATCTCAAAGGGCGCCGTCGTGACTATGAATCATCTTGGTCGATGGAAGCGCCGGAAGTTTGACACCTGTGGGTGCTTCTGTTGATTCTCGAACCACCGTTGTAATCCACGAAGTGTGACTCACAAGTTACAACCGTACTACCAACATCCATCTCGATCCCGAGGCATCTCCGGTTGAGACCGCCTTGTCTATAGTCTGTATTTCGAAGTTCGGACGCGGAGAATCCATATATCAATATTTATTACCATGAACATGCACGATATTCGTACGTGATTCTTAATCTTTACTCCGCTCGACTGCGACTCATAACGCGCACAGTCTACGCTTCTTTCCTCCTCCCAGTCTTCTTCACTATCGAATGCACGAGAAGCATTCTCTACGTCTCTGACAGAACGCCTGGCAGCGGTCCATTGCGCTTGGTTATCTTACTACTCAACATCCTCGCGTTCGGTCCGCTCCGAGTGATTTTTGGATGGGTGTTGATGGTCATATGGTTGCCTGTGCGAGCTCTTCTTTGGTTCATGGGTATAGGAAGAGGAGCGCCAAAGAAAGGTGCGTGTCTTTGGTCGCTTACTCGCTGTGCAAGATGGCTGACAACCAATTCATGCGTCACATATGTAGGCTCGGCAGCAGCAACAGCGCGTTTCTATGAATATAAAAGGAGACGAGCTGAGGGACTGGAAGAACAGACAAGGGGAAAGATCATCTGGAGGGCTTGAGGTATTACTCATTTTCTTGAGCTGTATGTACCTCTAGAGGTGTATTGTTTCTTGCGCTGTTGTTGTTCTATGATTGTTGTTGTCGAATTATTTATATATTTATGTTCTCCTTCTGTAGCTCCCAGCTCGCCAACTGAGCCCGTTGAACTCTGGATTCACTTTTTTCCTGCACCGAACGAAGTTCAACGAACCTGTAATCCTACCTCTGTGCAATCACGTGACCGCGTATTTGTTGAAGCACTGACCCGAACGCGCTGAACGAGCGGATTCAATTCAGCTGCGCTATAACTATGGTGCCGAGTGCCCCTATGTAGGTAAGCACATGATACAGGTATGAATGGGCATTCGTGAGTACACGTACGTACTGTCAATATACAAAATCTAGATCTGGTCTCCAAGAAAATGCGTCAATACATACATCTACAATATCTCCAATGTCCTAATGTCCATCACGCCATGAACGGAACCAATATCTTTAACTTGTGCAATTATATCGTGATCCGACGCGATTCTCTTGTATTCTCCGCCGCGCTGTTGCGCCAGCAAAAACGCGCTAAAAGGTTGTCCAAGGCGAACAATCAATCGCAACGCTCGATCGACCAATTCCGAATCAACCGACTTCTGTCCTCCAGGGTATTCGACAGGTGAATCTTGTAATGGGGACTCGAGTGCGGTCCAACCATCCTCGTTCTGCATGTCATCTTCAAAGTCAGGCAGTCCGAGGAGATGACGATCCCAGGGACGGACGAGTAAGAATGACTGTCGGGTGGGCCGTGCGTGCGAGAACTGAGGCAGTCTATCTTCCGTCGAGATTAGCAAGTCATGAAGTCTGTCGACCTTGATTTGATACGTGGAACATGTCTCCTGGTCCCGACAAGGCCTCCGTCTGACCTCTGTTACAGGGAATACGATGCAGGGCAGATGCAGACGGCGGTGCGCAAAACGGGGAGCGCTCAGATAGTCAAGTATGCTGTACAACTTCACAGCCAACTTCAAGTCCGAGTCTCGCAGCGCGGAAATTGATATCTGCATCTCGTCTTCGGATATAGATGGCAGCGCGTACGGCGGAGCTTCATATGAAGTGATGTCTGCAGGCAAACAACTATTAAACTCGGAAGACCTTCCGACCCAGTCGAGGGCAGTAATGTCCCCTGACTGAGCTATGATCTCCTGCAAAAGTCGCCCGAGCGCGTTCTGTTTCTTCTCACCATACATGACGGGTAGCTGGACGCCAAAAATTCCAAATAAAGAGTATGCGATGTCTTCCTGCAACGTGGTGACACGCCTTGATACCCATTGCAGTTTTTCTCGTGCGTGTCTCATTCCGGGACGGAAGTCGACGAGGGTCCGTGCATCTATACTCGTTGCATCTTCCAACTCTTGCATGATCTTGGGAGACTCTTTGTGGTTTGGAGAGCGATCATCAAGATATAAGGTCCAGTCATTTTGGTAGAAGAGAACGACCTTGGGAGCCAGAAATTCGGGCACAGTCCATCCTCGCGTGTTCCAAGTGCTTTTGGCCAGTGCGCCAGATTTCGATGAAGGCGCAACATCCGACAGGTATACGATTGTAAGGACTGAGTGGCGATACCAGACAAACATGGAATTGAGTGATTTTTGGAGTTCGACGTTATTAGTTTGGTCGATGCAACAAGTGTCAATCCACCCCCAGCGATGCCCCGCACCACGAGTCGTTTTGCAGAATGACTGTAACTTCACGATGCCACCAACGGGATTCAACTCGTACACGACCTTGTCCTGGATGTCGTGCAACAGCAGCTCTTTCACCTCCCATCGATGTGATAACATGACACAACGGAAGTATGTGATCACCACGTCTTGGATATAATCCATTCGCAGCTCTGCCCGCTTCAATGTGGATGATAAGAGCTTCTTGTACTCAGTGCTCAATTTGAAGGCACGCATCTGTGCCTCTCGATCACATAAGCGCCCAGTGTGTGTGTCAAGCAGACGCAGTGGAGCGTCGTCAAGGTGTGCATACGTGACCTTTCGAATAACATCATCTGCTTCGGATGGACTGACAAACTGCTGGCGCAGCTCTGTGGATAGAGTTGAGTAATATCACTGACATGCGTGGTAGATAATAATTACTTCTCTCGGGAGCATTGTCCAACTTGGACAACATGATTTGAAAAGCCTCGATCGCTTCATCATAGAGTTGTGCGCCATGAAGCGCTGTATGCTTCACCTCGTATCCAAGATAGGATGAAGGGTTCAGTTCGATGACCTGCGTGTCGCCAAGATGAATTCGGTTACAACATGATAAATGCCATCGCACCTTTTGTGCATCACGAAGCGCATCCTCCCATAGCATTTTTTCCGACCTTGCCGTACTGCGATTGGCAAAGGTGGTATAAGTTGCAGAATCCAGGTCGATCGCCGCCGAGTAGATCTCGATAGCCCTGTCGTACTCGCCCGCAGCAAGGGCGACGTCTCCGCTCACAGTAAGGTCTGCAACTCCGTTGGCAGCATAGAGCGCGCTGCATTCTTGCTTAAAGGCTGCGGCACGGCGTGAGACGCAGGTGAACATTGTAGTCCGTAGTCATTCTGGAAGACTTACCGGTACACCAATCAAGGCAGCTTGCTTTCGTAGCCTCATTACTCATATCCATCATGTATCGGTACGATTTGAGGGCTTCTCCAGGTCTACCTGCATGAAGGAGTGCATGACACCGTTTCTTGTTTGCAATTTTCCACAAGGTCCTGAGGTCCCACCCGAAGAGCTGGGCGTTGGGCATGAGAAGTACGTTTGGTTGTATAATATCAACGTACCACGGTAAAGTCCTCATATCTGGAACTAACGACCGATTCAGGTAAGAATACACCCATGTTGATAGCGGTAGTGAAGCGATCAGCCGCTTCGTCGTAGCGCGAGCCATCCAAGTCGTTGATTCCAAATTGAACATGCAGATATGCCTGACGTGTGAAGTTCATAGAAATCTGTCAACATATATGGACTAGATATAGTGTGTGAAACTGACCTCCACAACACGACAGACAAGAGTATCAGCACTAGGGCAGACGGCCGCTAGCTCTTGAACGCGCTGCATTGCGTCCTCGTGTTGATTTGCATTGAAAAGTGCAATGGCCTGAAAATAGCAATGGGAAAGGGCCCCTGAGAGAAAGAGTGGACGTACCCTGATCAAGAGAAGATCGACTGTCTTTGAATCTCTTGTGAATATGGACGCAAGGTCGAATGCTTTCATCCCATCCTTGAATTTCATTGTTCCACAGAGGGCAATGCCTTTAGAGATATAGCCTATTGAGTTGGGCTGAATGCTGATAGACTATACCACATCAAAGTTAGGCTATCCTAAGGGAGATCACAATGGAGCAGTATGTCCCACCTTCAGAGCATCATGAATCGCCCTGTCCCAGTTGAGTTTTCGTGCCATGAGAAATGACCGGTTAGCATATGAGTTGTAGTTGTTGCCGTTAGTTATGATCTCTTGAGTCAGCAGCTCTTCAGCAGTGGCCAAGTCGCCACTTACGCATGCACCGCGAACCGTTGGGTTTAAAGCGAAGATCTGTATGAAGCATGATCAACATTGCATAATAACGTCAAGGATGGAGACGTGCCGTAGAATCAGCGTCGTGAGCCTGGCACCAACATTTAAGGTCAGTGTGGAATCAGAAAAAGTGGAGGGAAATGCAACGCGACTTACATTGTTTGTTGACTGTTCGCTTGGAGCCTCCAACAACAACACGTTCTTGGGCAAGATGAGATAACGAAGGGATAGTAGATGAATAGGAACGTACTTCTACAACCCGTTCCTTGGGAGAGTCCTTCAACAAAGCGACCTCAGGCACCGCCCATTGTGAGACCATCTTATTGGCACTCCCGCTAATGATGTGCTTCCCATCCATCGAGAATGCGACACAATACACATTATCGGAGTGCTTGAATATGGCAATAGTCTGTCGATCCGAGAGCCGCCATAGGCGGACGTGCTTATCATCGGATGCGGAGGCAACAAGTGTGCCAGTAGAGTTCACAGCAATGGCATTCACCTGATAAGTATGGCCTGTCCAGGGATTACCGACTTGCTTCCAGGTTGACGGATCCCAGACCCGTATGGTGGGATCAAGAATGGTACTTGCTGAGAAAAGCCGTGAACCATCAGGCATCCACGCGAGCGATAAGTTGAACACAGCGTGAGCCGTGAAGTTTGCAATGCATTCCTTCGTGTCCGCTATCAAAATCTGGACATCCTTGAATGTCGCAATAGCAAGATATTCTCCAGACGGTGCATAACGAATGCAGTAGACTGCTGCATGGCAGTCGATTGGATTTCCTTGCAGACACCAGGTTGTGGTGCTCCAGAGTTTCACGGTGCCGTCCAATGAACCGGTTGCTAGCAGTGCACTATCTGCAGAAAAGTCCAGCGAGTAGATAGACCCGAAGTGAGCTTTTATGATTTGGGTGAGAGGATTGCCAGCGTCTCTGTCCCAAGCGATGAGCTCTCCGTTATAATCCCCGCTTGCTATGAACTGCCCATCCCTTGATACCGCGATTGCTCGTACTGCGTTGCGATGCCCCTCCATTTTCTTCAAAACAACACCTTCTTTCAAGTCCCACAGACAGAGGGTCTTGTCTACCGAGCCCGTGACTACACGTCGTCCATCGGAGAAAATTGCGACTGCACGTACGGTATCTGTATGAGCTTCAAACTCTCGAATGGGTATTGTCATCTGGGCGATGGACTCGGCTGCCATTCTGCTATTGGGTGATGGCGTTGAGCAGTTGTCGAGACGGCGGCTTGGTACCTTACAGCCTTACTCCATCGGAGTCGTCGTTAGACGCTCGCCTCGGTTAGCCCTCAACAAACCGGTGGAGCAACTTTCTACACTTTTCTAAGACAACATTCAACTACACGAATCGTCATTAGTGCGTTTATTGCCTGGACCCCTGCTCACATTGTAAGAGCATGCATTTAGCTCATCGTAGTTCATTCATAGTTGCAACTGGCAACTGTCACACAGTATACTACTCCACGAGCCTGCCCCCAGCTGCGCAACTGGGACATTGTATTTACTAGCATCAGTCGGTGTTTCTAAACTCGAGAACAGATCAGTCTCACGATCGCGTCATTCCCATTCACTATTTTCGAAGGCTCTGTGTGTGGGGGTTTTCGAGGAGAGATTGTTTGCTCCATAGTGGCTCATCATGATTTGACTGGACTAGACTTTCGAATGGTTTGGCTTCATGATTGCAGCAGTTGATGTCACCATCTTACGATTATGCTGAGTGGTCTTTGTACCACAGTACACTCGCTCATAATGTATAACGTCAGGGTGCATTATCGAGGAGATTGACACAAAATTGACGCCCGCCGGCCGGATTAAGACACGAGGTTGTTTGTGCAGAAATTTTGTTAGACGTAAAAGTCATGCTTAGTGCAATTGCGGTACGAAGGGCAGCACAAGCCGCCTCTAAGCAGCCCTCACCGCTGTCGACACCTTCAACACTATCCCCGGATCCCATTTCCGAGCCAAGGCGTAACTCAGACCTTCCCTCGAAACGCAAACCTAATTCTGACAATGGAAAGTCAAAGCGGGATAGCAAGAAAGCAAAGTCCCTTCCAAGGCGAGTTCCGGCCACTGCTCGGTATTTCGAGTCGAAGAACACGATTGAGGGAGGAGAGGATGTAATCATGTTGGGGTCGAGCTCGGATTCGGAGCCAGATGTTCAAGCGAAGCTGGTCTTGGATTCATCTGACGACTCAGAAGCTGAGGAAACACAAATTCCACTTGTTTCCACTGAATTACCATTATACCCCCAGCCTTTGAGATCTGAGCCTTCCAAACTATCTACATTCAGACCCACTCGTGATCTTAACGTTTACGAGCTCTCTGCAGATGAAGCCAGTGCCACGGGCTTGCAAAACGAGACTTTGGTGATTTCCATCGATCGGGAGGAGACACTCGCGCTTCTAGGGACATATGCTCTTACTGTTTTGAAGGGATCTGTTTCCATACTCGGTGTATCGTTGTCTGCCTCAAAGGAGGCTCACCGTGTGTTCGCCCCTCGTTCTGCTCCGATTCCCATCTTACGATGCGCCTCATCGGACGTACATGCCGACTTGAACATATATTCCCTTCCTCCTCGAATCATAAATAATCACGGTGGAGCTGTGGTGGCGATTCAATCGCTCGATACAGATGTGGAAGGTCTCGGACGGGTATGTCGCGTCTTTGATGGGGTTTTTGAACCTTCGCGTTGGCAGCGGAGCTCGGTAGAAGTTATACGGCCTGGCGTGAGCTTGGTACGTGTGCTGTTTTTAGATGTATGCAAAGTACCATTTGTCCTATTATACAGGTGACGCACAGCACCAGGGACGTGCTGCCGTTCGTACTGCCGGAATCATGGAGTATTGCCCTGAGCGCTGCAGAGACGCCGCCATCTCCAGCGGATCCCATCCCACTGTCGGTGTATGTTGTCAAGGGCCCAAAAAAGTCCGGAAAGAGCACATTTGCTCGGACGCTCTTGAACAGGCTTTTGGCGAGGTGTGTTTGGAGTTCGACATAGATAAATACTGCTGATGGTGCTTTATAGATTTCAGCGCGTTGCATATCTCGAGTGCGACGTGGGGCAATCCGAATTTACACCTGGAGGTTTGGTCGCCCTAAATGTCATCCACAACCCAGTATTTGGTAAGTAATCGCTACGTCGACCTAGGAGAGCCCTTGAAATATCTTTGCATCTTAGGTCCGCCTTTTACGCATCCTAGTCTTCCATACCGAGCGCACTACGTTGGAGCAACTTCACCACGGTGCAGTCCGGCACACTATCTTGCGGCTGTTCAAGCGCTCCTCGAAACGTACAAGCTCGAGGTTCAAACGTCCATGCCCGATGACGAGTCGATTGATACGCGAGTCACCGATGTTACTCCCCTGGTAGTTAACACAATGGGGTGGACGAAGGGTCTTGGTGCTGACCTGAATGCCAAGATCGAGGAACTTGCCGAGCCTACTCATGTATTTGAGATCATCGGTCCAGAAGAGAAAGGTTGGCCAACTGCTCCGCCGGCCTATGACATTTATAACCAGTCTGCGCCGAGCAAGGCACTCCAATATACCCTCGAAGTCATATCGCCAAATTTAACAAATACGCATTTTAATGCCGTCGACCAGCGCAACTTAAACATCTTGTCTTATTTCCATGCCATTTTCCCACCTACTACATCGACACCATTTCCGTCTCTATCTGCTCCAATTCGTCAAATGACGGCAACCAAATGGGAGACCTCTCATCCTCTCTGTGCCCGGTATCCATATGAGGTGGACTGGAGCCAGGCATTTGACCAGGTCATCCTAATCGGTACAGGATACGAGGATGTGATTCCCTCGGAGATCTCCAACGTCTTAAACGGCGCGATTGTTGGGCTTGTTGAATACGAGCCTGGAACCGAAGATCCGGCGTATCTGGACCCCTCTGGCGCCCAGGAATTGCCATACGCCCAAGGCAGACATCCGCCTGTACCCTCGACCTCCACCTGCCATGGGCTTGCGCTCATTCGTGCTATCTCGCCTAGTTCATCACACATGCATATCCTCACCCCGATTCCGCCCGCTATCCTTGTGCGTTGTCGGATGATCGTCAAGGGGGAGCTAGAGCTACCTATTTGGGGAATGCTCGATTTTACGGATGCGAATGAAGGGGTTGCGGGTGTAGAGAAGGGCCGGGTGCCATATCTGCAATGGGGTAAGAGTGAAGGCTTGGGTGGCGAGCGTAGGAGGGTGAGGAGAAATCTCATGCGAAAAGCCCAAATGTGAGGTAAACAAAAATGTATACACTACAGTTACAGACAGACAGCATTACAGTAATTGTCACCACATCAAAAGTACATCACTCAAACACGACAACTACATCTGGACCTTTGTTGTCTAGCCACCGCTTCCAAAGTTTGCTGTATTTTGGCGACCACGGTTGATGTAACACTTGCTCGTCTGGCAGAAGGCGCGCAATCCGCTGCATTTCTTTCAGGTCTCTGTGAGAGTGGTATTTCATGCGCACAGCTGCTTGGGCAAGAGTCGGGTGACGCTTCGATCCCAAGCACCAAGTTGGTATCACTTCTTCTGAGTAGCAGTGTCAGATGAAGAACTTACCGGTCCCCGAAATACCATCCTATGCCACTTGCAAAATGTCTTGGCCGATATGGAAAATACACCTTCGTCGGGGTGTCGTACGTCGCGGTATTGAGGCAGGAGGCGTGGGGTATAGTACGTCACGAGAGGTATCTCGGACGTCTCATACGGCGGCCAACGAGCACTAGACTGTGCAAGGTGGCGTCGGTAACGAGCAGCAATACACCAATATTTCGCTTCCGCTTCTAGCGTGGGGAATGTTCCGCATCGCGACCGTGCGGGGAATGGAAATAAGAGGCGGACGCGAAGACAAGTAGAGGAGAGTGTGTGATAGAGTCTTTGGAAAAGATTGTCTACGAGGGTCCTGCTGGAGCCTTCTTGGAGCAGACGCCTCCCAAGGTGAGTTGCGCAGAGAGATCGTACCACCCGTGTGGGATCGACGAGTGGGAGGCTCGTTAGCAGCAAGAAAGTAACGATGGCTGGTGGCTTGGAGTAGATGATGCTCTGAGTCTCGGTCAGATCTGCGTTCGCGGGCAGTAGATATGGATATGGGACTCACCTGCAACTGCATTTTGCGGGTCTCCTCGACTATGATTGGGTTGCAGTTCAAATAGCCTTTAGAGCCGATGAAGAGTATGAGGCTGCCTTGCAAGCGTTATACGTCACTTTGATAGTAATAACAGACACTTACGAGACTGTCCGGAATCCCTGAGCCCACCCGCCTTGGCTATCCAACCTCATGGTGGGCCGCGAGGCATAGTGGCTGGGCAGTACTATTTGTGGGACAATGCCATATTCATACAAAAGCAGGTCTGTTTCACAACAGGAACATGACGGTTGCCATATAGTATACAGGTTAAAGGTCGGGACGCGACTGTGGGCAGACTCCAGACCAGTCAACAAGTCTGAAGAGAGCTAGTGTTGAGCTAGTGCTTGTTCGAGTTGGTGAGGCTGAGATCACCGTGGAACTGTATGATGACACTGGTACCTCGACTTACATAACGTTCAGTTAGGTGACGTTACTGAGACTTGAAGGGGTTTCATGCTAGCGAATCAGGTAGAAAAAAAATATGCATACATACGTAGCGATGTAAATGAAGATGATACGATGAATCACCCAGCAGCCTGAGTCCGCTCTAACATCTTATTCACTGCAACAGACCTCCCAGAAGACGCGTGCGCCATATCTGACAACCTATTCTCCCTCATCCTCGTCAAGACCTGCAACAAGAAGGTTGGCGTGGCACCGTTCGGCCTCTGTGCATCGTCCAGGCTCTCCACCGGCGTAGAAACCCCGCTATGACTCACTCCCGATTGTGCCTGAGCATGTCCATAGAATGCACTCCTTGCGGAATCAACGAGCTCGGAATCTTCAAGGTACCGCTCCCAGAGTGTGTACAGCGAAATGATTTCTTGTGCAATGGTGGCGACCAATGGCATTGAAACGTTAAGTTCAGCAAAGAAAGCAACAAAGTCCTGTGAGGATTTCTTTCCGTGTCCCAATGATGTACTAGAATTTTGCCGCGACGATCTTCTCGGGGAGCTTTGCACTGGTGTCGCGTCAACTGAATGAGACCGCTGTTGCAGGAGCTCTCTGGTTGGACCGTGTAAAACCACAGCAAGATAGAGTGCCGTAATAGCGAGTAGATGGGGAGGATAGAGCAAGCAGAGATCTGAGCGATATGTGTCGTTAATGATAGACCTACAAGTAAAATTAGTTAGGAAACACTCCTTCTATAGATTCGCTCACCAAGCTAGCTGGAACGCATCATCTGACAACTCGAGTTGGCCTTCTCCACTTCCCCAATACCGTGGCCCGTCATCAACTCCAACTCCCACTTCACCAGCTTCCGTCTGCAAGTCGTTCGAGCTCTCCTTCTTGCAAATGGACAGCAACGTGCGATATGGATGGAAAACAGTGAGATCACATTCGAGGTCTGCAACGAGGTAGAACTCCATCTCGGCAAGCTTGGAATTATCTGAAGGAAAATATTTCACGCCGTACGGCTGTTCTGTGCAACTTAACGTCGACATTCAAACGATTAGTAAACTTGGTGGTGAAACGTACGGCTGAAGAAAAGGCGAGCCTCTGCTACCATATTCTTAATGTGCACGGGCGACTCTTCCGCCTTCCCAGCCACGTAACAGCATGCTGCGATGACAATAAATGGGTCGGTTTCGCAGTACGAATTTTTGATGTAAAATCTTCGAAAAAATACGATAGCTGTTGCGATGACGCGCTGCCTGAAGTTGAGCTTTTTTCCTAGTTTCGTTATAACTAGAGGGGTTGAGTGCCATTCTGTATTCCGCAGGTGCGTTAAACTCACCATTGGCAAAGAAAATTGCGAATAAATCGAGGTACTCTGGATCGTCCACGTATTGTAGGTCATCCGAACGAGACTCCTTCAAGGTAGCCCGGTCCACTATCCATCGTTTGCTATGATACCCACCATAAGCCTCTTATGCCTCTTGTGACTTTGATCCTCCTCACTAGTGCGAGCTGGCCCAGAAATCAGTGGCCATGTGAATCAACAGAGTACGGTTCAATCAGGAGTGAACAAGGCAATACAGGACTGCTTTGCAAGTCGCGGGACCCTGGCCAGAGTATCTTTACAGAGATTCGGAGAAATCCTGAGGCCTGAAAGGTTGTAATGCCAACCTTCAAGCTGCTGCCCGTATTACGTGATGCTACGTGACTCGTTCTGGCCTGTCACACACTTTTCTTTCTCCTGTTCATCACTTGCTGACATCAAACTGACGTGCATGTGTTTAGTACCCGGTAAAATCAGTGATTAGCTCTTGATCGATCGCGCAAGTGTTGCAGGCGCCACTAGCATCGGTCGTATTCCTGAAATTCGAGAATGGGTTATGATCTCACTCATCTATGCATCCAGACTGAAGCAGAGAATATTTTATCCGCAGATAAGCTACCTGGTCAAGGGGTCACTGATTAGAACGCGAGATCCAAAGGTTCAGAAGATCCACAAGCAGCGTAACTTGAAGTGTTCGCCAGAACGCATGCTGACATACTCAAACCATAAAGGATAGAATCCAGATCGCGGAGTCCCAGTCCAACATATAGCTTGCCATTGCACGCCAACAAAATGTTCCTGAGACATACGCAGTCAGCGTCACTGCCATAACCTGGCAGCCGTAAACGGATTCGCATTGCTGACGAGTCCATCATGGTGGTCACTGCAGCCGGTCTCGTATAACCCTCGGCCATTACTATCGCGCCGCAACAATCATCCGCCTCCTTGCAAATTTCTGTGCCGAGACACCTGAACATTGGAGGGCATCCGGGAAATGTAATTTTCTAGGTCCATCCAAGTGCGGATCCATCCGGTTCACCACAACATAACTTTGATGCGCCATCGGTTATCTTTATCTCTTGTTTTCAACCCCTGCCATCACCACGCCTTTGTACGCCTGCCTGGTATGTGTTCTCTCAATCTGTATGCTACCTGTAAGTTTCTACCATGACCTGTATATAACAAGCACTAACTACTACATTCTGCAGTGCGTCATTCGTTTCTCAACTCAACCTGATTGCTATGAGTAGTACGACTAGAGCACAGGCCTGCCGCATCGCCGCAGTGTGACTGTCAAAGTGTTACATTGTGTGGTGTGTGCCTACCTATCTCGGATGTTGGAACGTTGACTTCCAAAATAATATTTTAGGTGCTTACCACATAACTGGCTTCGTTTGGCAACGACAATGAGCACTGGACTGTACAGGTGAAACAGGGCGACATCAGTGAAAGTGCCTGAAGACGTGAAGGACGCATTTCGACACCTCTATATGGGTTGCTACCACTTTGAGCTGGCCTACCCGTCTTCCCCCTTTTCGCCGTGGTATTGTGAGTTGCACATTGAATTTGATGTTCATTAAATGTTCATTCCCGATGGTGCACTACATTTCCAAGCAAAGTTTCAATGCCAAATCCAGCCACAGCTTGGCGGAGCTACATCGGAAATTGATATCCGAATAGGCCGTCTTCGGTGACAGCGTATGATGGAGTTAGTACGAAATGGCGTGATTTTGCAGTTCATTGTGCCGTCATTACCTCTGCAGCAGCTCGAATTTTGCAAATATTCCTTACATGTTCCTACTACGTTTTGTGCTCAAACGCAGACACTATTACATAATATTATGCAATTTATAGAATTTACATTAGCTAATCGTGAATTTCACCCGAATGCCATCATCATGAGACCTCGCCTTAGGCGTCTGACAGGTACATAGTATTACACGGGCTGGGAATTACCAGGGACGAAAATGGCTGTTGCGGACCTGTGAAACGTGAAGCAAGACACCCACAACATTCACACCCCGCAGCAAGTCCACCTCGACCATCAACGTTCAACATCCGACCAAATGGCAGAAGCAGCGCAGCCTTTCATTCTGATCACTACGCCTGTAGGAGCTTTCGAAGCTCATGAATGCGCTGTATCTGCAACTACCGTCCCCAATGCTCGTGAATGTGCTGTATCTGCAGTCGCAGTTTTCCCCGATAGACGACATATGGTGACCGGCTTGGGAGATCATACACTTCGCCTGTGGGACTTGAAAACTGGTGTTATGTTGAAGAAAATGAAGGGGCATCGCACCTGGGTGGGGGCAGTGGCGGTATCGCGAGATGGGCGGTTGATAGCAAGTGGTGATGCAAACGGAGAGCTCATTGCGTGGGACGGCAATAGTGGTGAATCTCTCACTCAGCCCATCAAAATCCACTCCAAGCAGATCGTGTCGCTAGACTTTTCTCCAGCTGGTACAGTATTGGCGAGTGGTTCATGGGACACCACGACCGAGCTCTGGAGTACAAGAACATGGCAGGAGCAAGGGAATGCAATCAATTGTATTGATTATGTTCATTGTGTTCGGCATTCTCCGTTTGGCGAATATCTCGCCATCGCAACATCCAAGGATGTTCAAATATGGACTACGGACAAGAGGGAATGCATCGCACACTTCCAGAATCACGCTGCGCGCGATCCAGCTTGGAATTATTCACTTGCATGGACACCTGATGGCACACGGCTACTCTCAGGCTCTAATCCGGATCCCACCATACAGGAGTGGGATACATCAACGTGGAAGCAGGTCGGTGATCCCTGGAAGGGCCATACTACGGCCAACGCTATCACCGGGGACCTCACTAGTAGCTTCGTGGCATCCGCATCCACGGACCACCCCCGACTCGGGCGGTTGTCGGATCGACGAACTATCGCCATTTTCAAGCACTCTGATGATGTATACTCTGACACTTTCTCCACGTATGGCAAGCACATCCCTGCCAGTGCGGGTAAGGATAGGAAATTCTTGGATTGGCCAGTTCGGGACTCTTTGGTCAATTCCAAGGCATGTTTTCACCATCGGCTATTATAGCGGAATGTGAGCGTGCTTCATACAGATTCTCGCTATGAATACAGCAACCCGCCATGCATGCATAACTGGGGATTTGCACACTGCTGAAGCTCTGCTAACACGACAGATTGACGCCGACCAAAACGACCACAACGCTTATGCCAATCGCTCAATTGTTAGAGCGCGAAAAGCTGACTGGGACCGCGCGCTCGATGATGCACTCAAGGTGAGATACACTGTCTCGTTATGATTCCCCCAAGGCTAACTCACTTTAATGGTGACACAGTCCATCAGTATTCAGCATTCCTTAACAGGCTGGATATCCAAAGGCATCACCCTCTGTGGACAAATGCAGGTCCAGGACGCGATGGAAGCATTTGACTTCGCGTTCATGTTCATGAACGAATATTCAAAGACTACTCATCTTCTCCTCCTGATTAAGGTACGTCAATTCATTCTCATATTCCACCTTACTTCATCAAGTTCAGGCCATCGCTTATTTCAATGCAAACCAACACGAGCACGCAATCATGCGCATCCAAAAGTTGGCCAATGTTTGTCCCAAGGCAGATATCCCTGTCTGTCATATTGTGGAAGTGCGTGCCGTGCACTCACGGTCGTTCTCACTGAATTTTCTGAATTTTGAACATCAGGCGTACCTATGTGTCCAACTGGGAATAAACGCCTTTGATGGCGCTTATGACAATGAAGCTGCTGACCACTTCGCTGCCGTTGTCGACACCATCGCTTTCACCTCTCAGTCAGCCATTCACTCTAAATATGAGGACTTTGTCGTGGTATGTTGATGTATGCAACTGAAAACATTTCTTATGTCCAACTCCGTAATCTGTCTAGCTCTTCGGATGGGACCTCAAGCAACTGTGGCAAGTCGCAAACCAGAAACGGTGTGATGCCCTCCTCCGCGCGGGTAGGCTTCGAGAAGCCCACGAATCGTACCGATATATGATGGATAGGAGCGACGAAACTACGAAGGCTAGCTGCCTTGATTGGTCCACTGGCAAGTCTTCAGTCACATTACCAGACTACAGTCCTCACTCGCATTTGGCATAGATTTCAAGCACAAATGCAGTGTGCTCTACGCTGCCGACGGAGATACTACCCTTGCCATGAGCGGAGATGCTGCATTCGATGCGAGCAATTTCGACAAAGCTATTGAGCTATATTCGGTGGCAATCAATTTGGATTTTGCAACAAAAGCTATCTTTGCAAAACGCAGTAAGGCCAGGTTGGAAAAAATGCTATGGGAGGATGCACTCCTCGATGCGGAGAAGGTACGATGGAATCTATTACTCTGTAGCTTACGCTCATTTTGGTGATACCTAGGTCATCGAACTCAGCCCTTCCTCTTATCTTGGGTACGAGCTGAAGCATACGGCGATGCATGGCGCACACCGCTACAAGGAAGCCATCGAGGCTTTCCAAGTCATGCTATCCAAGTTGGACAATTCTGCTGACACTCAGCTACAAGGTTAGCCCCGAGAAACACATGTATACCTTCATTTGGTTGAACCATTCCCCAGAGCTGCGCCGACAATATGTTAGTCCATCCGAAGCAGAGTCTATGATCGAAAGGGTCATTTATCTCGAACATGATTGCGCCCCACTTCGTCTAATCAACACATCCACTGGTCATTTATGCGATCGAGAGGCACAGATAGATGCCTTCAAAGCGAGCGCGGAGTACAAGGAACTTCTGTCAAACACGATGAAGCATGTAGACAGCCGGATAGAGCGCATCAAGGAAGTGGTGGCGAAGTACTTTGGTTATGCCATGTTGTCACATAGGTGGGAGGAGAAGGAGCCGTTGCTGCATGACATCCAGGACAATGTTGTGTACGAGTTGGATCCAGTTGGCGGCAACGTGAAGTTGCAGTCGTTCTGCAAAACTGCTCGTACTACGGGTTACCGATGGGCGTGGATGGATACATGCTGCATCGACAAAAGTAACAGTGCCGAGCTCCAAGAATCAGTCAACTCCATGTTTACCTGGTATCACCATTCAGCGCTTACAATTATCTATCTCTCGGACGTTCCGCCTTCATCCAAACCTGGCGCAATGACAAAGAGCATTTGGAACACCCGAGGATGGACTCTACCGGAATTCCTCGCTCCGAAATTCGTTCTATTCTACCAACAGGATTGGAGCCTGTATCTTGACGACCGCTCTCCCAACCATAAGGACTCTGTTGTGATCATGCAGGAGCTGGAGAATGCGACGAGCATAGATGTTCGGTCTCTTGTCACCTTCCGTCCCGGTATGAGAGACGCCCGAGAAAAACTACAATGGGCATCGACGCGCGTCACCACCATACCAGAAGACGTCGCATACTCGTTGTTTGGTATCTTTGGCATCAACCTACCTCTAATGTATGGCGAGATGAAGCAAAATGCGCTTGGGCGGCTTTTGCAGGAGATTGTGGCTCAGTCGGGTGACCTCACTGCTCTCGATTGGGTCGGAACATCATCCGAATTCAACAGCTGTCTACCTGCCGACCTCACTTCATACAATGCCCCACAGTACGCGCCGCCATCTATATCTGGATATGAGATGCAGATAGCGATCTCATCACTGCAACACGCTGTGATTTTCGAGTTAGCTTTGGCATTATACAGCAAGCTTAAATGCCTGAGCGCTCCACGTTTTGCTCACCGCCGATTGCATTTGCCATGCATCGCATTCCGTGTCACAGAAGCCAGACGGAGACCCGTTGAAGATAAGGAGTTATCTTTCACGTATGAGGTCAAAGCGGACGGACTTCACGAGCTGCAGATCACTACGGAAGTGAAACTGCCTCGGTTCTCGCGGGCAAGGCCCACTCAACGGTCATTTCTAATTGTCCGTCCCTGGGATCGTCGTCTCCTCGGGCTGCCTGACTTTTCAGACGACGTGCAGAGCGTAGGTGATTGGAGTGAGCCCGAATCACCATCATCACGTTCACCCAGTAGATCCCCTGGAGAACAGTGGTCGGTTCGTTCGGAATCTAGCTTACAAGCATTGCAATTGTTGTTTGGCCTTGGTCAGCCTTTTGCCGCGTTTTTGCTAGCGCAGCAACGCGGTGGAGAATACAAGAGAATTGCGTCACATAGTGCAATTATTGCACAAGTTCAAGACGTTGCTTCTGTTCACGGTATAATGGACGTCAGGATATTGGAGATATTGTAACTGTACGGGCATGTGAGGAATTTCCAAGTTTACGACAGATTAATGTATTTCAGGATGTTAGCAGATCAGACATAGCTACGGAACCAAAGTTTTTATAAGATTATTTATTTTGCACATATGGCGTGCAGCACTGCTACGGAAGAAGTATACGTGCACATAGACCAAATAAACTCTGCACCGCAATCAAAAACACCACAGGCTCTGCACCTGCAAAGCCAGTCCTATCGTTCATGAGTGCAACGGGAATGATTTAGATCGGAATTGTGTTACTGAACAATCAATCTGCGATCATCCAATTAGCAATGAACCAGCAGCAAGTTTGCGCAGGGTTGCCAACACGGGAAGCGAGGTTCTTCGATTGCATCTGTTGCACACCGAAAATCGACAGTATGCTGGATTCGGAGTATGAAGGAGGAATGCAATAAGCTGCACCGATTTTACGGACCTGTTATACAAAAGGCTGTGAATGCGCGTCAGTTTCCTGAATTGAAGTACTTCAAATGCACCCTGATATGAGGACAATGGAATTTAGTGCGGTGTGTAAGGTACATCTGAGAAACTGCAGTGCCGAAGGCACAGCATCATAATGACAGAGGCGGTTATGTCTGGTCAGACACAGTACAAATTAGCGCTGTGAATAAAAATAATAAAACGGGCACTGTTTGGCTTGAGGCTTCGTAAGGCATCAAAAAGTCCCTACAGCAAGTCCATCTGACGGTTAACCGTTTTCAACGTCAACCACGAACCGAATGATGCATGTAGCTCAGCCCAACATCCAAACAACCACGCCAGTTCGAGTGGCTGCAGGTTTTGAATCCACCGTATATGCAGTCGCAGCCTTTTCCGACGGACGACGTGTGGTGACGGCCTTGGGAGATAATACACTTCGTCTGTGGGACTTAAAAAACGATGGTGTGAAGAAAATGCAGGGTCACCGGGGCTGGGTATGGACAGTTGGGGTATCACGAGACGGGAGATTTATAGCAAGCGGTGATCACAACGGAGAGCTCATCATCTGGAACGTCGACACCGGTGAATCGCTCACCCAGACCATCAAAGCCCATTCTGCAGCAATCTTTTCAGTAGACTTTCCTCGGGATGGAGCAGTACTTGCAACCGGTTCAATGGACAAAGCTACAAAGTTGTGGAGCACAGAATCGTGGAAGCAGGAAGGAAATTCAATCGATTGTGGTGATTATGTCTACTGCATTCGGTATTCGCCGTCTGGAGAACATCTTGCCATCGCGACAACCAGGGATATCCAAATATGGAATCCCTGCAGCAGGGAACGAATCAAAACCTTGAAGGCTCACGCTGCGTTTAATTCAGCATGGAACTACTCGCTTTCATGGACGCCTGATGGCAAACAGTTGCTCACAGCAGGCTCCTCTCTAGATCCTACCATACGGGAGTGGAATACATCAACGTGGGAACAGGTCGGTCATCCCTGCAGGGGCAATGCTAAGGGCATCAATACCGTTGTAGTCAACCCTACTGGGACCCTTGTTGCCTCCACGTCTCATGATCACCATGTTCGCCTCTGGCGGCTGTTGGATCGACGAATCGTCGCCTCATTCAAGCATTCCCACTCAGTGTGCTGTGTCACCTTCTCCACCGATGGCAAGTACATCCTCAGCGGAGGTCTTGATAAAAAGATCTCACAGTGGGCAGTACCCTCACTTGATTCAAAGGCATGTTTTAATCCTTCACCCTTGGCAATGTGAAAACCATATCCCCCGCAGATCCTCGATATGGACCCGACAACCCGCAATGCATGCATAACTGGGGATTTGGATACTGCTGAAGCGCTGCTAACACAACGGATTGACGCTGACAATAACGACCACAACGCTTATGCCAATCGTTCGTTCGTTAGGGCACGGAAAGATAACTGGGATGGTGCACTATGTGATGCACTCAAGGTGAGATACGCTGTTGGACACCCACCGTGACATGGACTCACTATGGTGATTTAGTCCGTTGTGATGCCCTCCTTGACAGGATATCTTTCAAGCGGCATCGCACTTTGCGGAAATAACCGGATCCAGGATGCAATGAAAGAATTTAACCTCGCGACCATGTTCACGGACGGGCATTCGAAGACCGTTCTTCTCTTAATAAAGGCAGGCCAAATCTTTCTCCCATATTCTTGATTCATCACGGTTTTCAGGCCATTGCACTGTTCAACGCAGAGCAGAATTGCGAGGCAATACCACGCATTCAACAACCACCGGACACTTCTCCTAATGCTGATAGCCTTGCTTGCAGCATCGTGGAAGTATGTATAATCGCTTCAAGACAGTCCAGTTCTCGGTTGATATTTATCAAAACTTTTTGAAAGGTTTATCTGAATAGTTTGGATGACGCACGTCGTCACGGAGGTGGGGGGGACTTCACTGCCGCGGTCAACACCATCGCTGGCTCATCTGAATCCACCATTTGTTCTGCCATTTGTTCTGAATACGAGGATTTTGTTGTGGTGCGTGGATATAATACAGGTGAAAGTTATTGTCAAACTCTGTGATCTATCCAGCTCTTTGGATGGGACCTCAAGTTAGTATGGCAAATTGCAAACCAGAGACGGTGCGATGCACTCCTGCAGGCAGGTGGAATTAGAGAAGCCCTCGAATCGTACCGATATATGATGGATATGAGTGATGAAGCCACGAAGGCTAACTGCCTTGCTTGGTCTACTAGCAAGTATTCATCGATATTATCCGGCCCAATTCTCACCTGCGTTTTGACTCAGCATTCGAGCAAGCCTGCAGGAAGCATTATACTGCTAAGGGATTTGCTGATATTACTGCAAATGGAGATGCCGCATTCGATGCGAACAATTACGACGAGGCTATCGAGCTGTACTCAGCGGCAATCAACTTGGATTCAGCCAGCGACTCCATCTTCATAAAACGTAGTAAGGCAAAGTCGGGGCAAAGGCTATGGGAAGATGCATTTCTCGATGCACAAGAGGTACGATGACACATATCATTTGTGGTCAACACCCATTTTCGTGATAGGCCATCAAACTCAGCCCTTCCAATTATCTTGGATACCAAGTGAAGCATGCAGTGCTTCATGCTACACAACACTACGATGAAGCTGTTGAAGCCTTCCAAATCATGCTCTCTAAGTTGGACAATTCTCCCGACACACGACAACAAAGTAAGCCCCGAGCAACATAACCTCAAGATGCTTGACCCTTTCTTCAGAACTGCGTCAACAGTATGTCTCTCGATCCGACATAGAAACAAGTATCAAAATAGCCATTCGCGATCGCATGGAACACACCCCGATCCGCCTAATTGACACTTCCACCGGTCACTTACACGATCGAAATGCACAGAGGAAGGCCTTTCAGACGAGCACGGAGTACAAGGAACTTTTGTCATCAATAACGAAGCGCGCAGACCTTCGAATGGAGCGCATCCGAAAGGTGGTGGTTGAGTTCTTTGGTTATGTCATGCTATCACATAGGTGGGAAGGGAATGAGCCGCTCCTGCACGACATCCAGGGCAAGAGCGTGTACGAGTTGAATTCAGTCGATAGCGTCAGGAAGTTGCAGCGGTTCTGCGAAACTGCTCGTGATGCTGGCTACCGCTGGGCGTGGAGCGATACATGCTGCATAAACAAGACAGACACCGTGGAGCTCCCAGAATCCATCACTTCCATGTTTCGCTGGTACCAACACTCAGCCCTCACAATTGTCTACCTCTCTGACGTCTCGCCTTCGTCGGGTTCTGGCGCACTCGCCAGCAGCAAATGGATCACCCGAGGATGGACACTCCAAGAATTCCTGGCTCCTAACATCATTCTCTTCTACCGGAATAACTGGACCCCGTGTCTTGATCATCACTCTGACAACCACAAGGAGTATATCATGCAAGAGTTGAAGGACGTTACGGGCATAGATTCACGTTTTCACGTCGCCTTCCGTCCTGGGATGAGAGATCCCCGCGAGAAACTCCAATGGGCATCGCAGCGCGTCACCGAGAAGCCAGAAGATATTGCATACTCGCTATTTGGCATCTTCGGCGTCCACCTTCCCGTCATCTATGGCGAGAACAAACAAAAAGCACTTGGACGGCTATTGGAGGAGATTGTTGCTCAGTCGCGTGACATTGGGGTCCTTGACTGGGTTGGCAAATCATCCGAATACAACAGTTGTCTACCAGCAGATATCACGTCGTACGGAGTTCCATTGTCCCCATGCCCGTCCGAAGATGAGACTCAGGCATTGGTTTCGTCACTGCATGATGCTGGGGCAGAGCGGGTGGCTTTGGAATTGTATGATAAACTTAACGACGCAAGCCTCCCCGGTTTTTCGAATCGGCGGCTACGTTTACCTTGTATCGCGTTCGTCGCCAAAGTCAGGCGGAAGCGTGATCAAGATCAAGGAACACTCTTCGCGTATGAAATAAAGACAGATGGACTTGATGACTTGCAGATCACCACAGAATTCAAGCTAGTCCAGTCCTCGCGGACAAGATCTGCTTCACAGAAATTCTTACTCGTCCGCCCTTGGGACCGTCGTCTCCTCGAGCTGCCTGACTTTTCAGACGACACGGACAGTGTGGATGATTGGACCCCTCCCCCGTCTCCGTTACTAGACTCATCCGGCGGGTTCCCTGGAGAGCAGTCGGTTGATTTGCAATCGAGCGCGCGCGCCTTACGATTGGTTGCTCACCTCAAACAGCCTTTTAGGGCACTTTTGCTAGCGCAGAAATGCGGCGAAGAATACACGAGAATCATGTCAGATTATAAGATCATTGCACAAGTCAAGGAAACGACTTCTATTCGCGACATGATGGACTACGTCACGACAGTAGAGGTGGTGTAGCTCTGAAGAACAGAGGAGTTTTTCCTTGTATATTGACATTTCAAATTATACATACACATATACCCTTTGCAAGGCATTCTAATCTATAGATACTTACAAGAAGTCAGACATCACCTTGTAGCACTATGCACATGGTTTTGATACCACCAACCTGTGTCCTTTGTTCAAACTTTGGGACAAGGCAGTATATATGACGCTTTATTACACCGTCGGTTGCGCTATGCCTTTTAGCATTTATATCCTCCAGATATTGCACGCATTACATATATTCTTAACAAACCATGACTGCATCATTGTAACAGTTCTTGAGCTGAGATACGCGCCATGGGTTCGTCACGGGGAAATGTCACCTGGACATCATGGCACTTTCATACATCAAGACGACTACTCGACAACTCAAAGCATTCCTCCAAACATCTCATCTCAAGGTCTTGATTATATTCTGGGTGATGAAATGTATCGTCCTTCGGCTCATCCCGCCTTACTACGGTCTGGATGATTTCCATGTGAATGATGCTCCTGAAAACTGATTACGAGCCGAGGAACAGGCACAGAGTTTTGGTTCTGCGTGTACGCTGCGATCACGGCAAAGTAGGTGGAGCTTCGATCGGCTTGCTACGGCTGTCCCAGTAAAGATACATGCTAACATGGATGATGAATATGGCTGTACTGATCATGTTTCTATGCAAAGATACCGTTATAAGATAATGACAATGACCATCAATGGAATGCTTTACAGTAGAGTGTACTATCTTGCATGAGAATTTTCATGAATTCGTTAACTTGCACCGAGGCAGCATTTGTCGCATTTCTGGCGCATGCTGAGCGAAGCATCCAACGACAAGAGAGAATTGCAGGACAGAGGTTCAGAGCCCCGTATGCCAGTAGAGATGGGACGCTGTGTTAACGCTCGGTCCGCATACATAGATGCCTGGTAACACAAACTTAGTGGCTTGTGTACAGTAAGCGATAAATTCGGCGTGATAATAGCAAGTGCTCATCAGAAATTCCGCTCGTGACGCCCACTGCGATCCCCAGTCCAGCAGTAGCAAGGAATGCATGCTTAACAGGGTCAAGACCATTCTGGACCGCATGTACATGGCATAGTTGCGCATCGACATAATAACTAGCTACC
This sequence comes from Suillus sp. MG131, assembly GCA_003313855.1. NCBI lineage: Eukaryota > Fungi > Basidiomycota > Agaricomycetes > Boletales > Suillaceae > Suillus > Suillus sp. MG131. The sequence goes on from QLOO01009449.1 coordinate 25,064, forward strand.
GAGGGAGTTGAATAATGATTGTGCAGTCATCGTACCCTGAGACGTCATAAGACTTCCAAGTTTTCAAACCGGTCAATAGCAACCTGCGAATCCATCGAAGGCTGAGTATTAAAATAAAAAGCTGAGTGAAAACGAACTTACTTATACCTGTGATAGTCAGTGGCCCTCGAGTCAGTAAGGTGTGATAAACATACGCCTGTGACATGAGTACGATCTATAGCAAATTTCTAGTGTCTCACTGAAAGTGCCATGTATGTGTTTGCGATGGCTGGACACGAAAGAATGAGCACTGACCACCTGCCAGTGGCAAAAACCATAGGGTGGGATAGAAAACACGCAGAATTTCTCTGATCACATATTTTGCACGCACAGAACTGTCAAGTGGTGACACTGCAAGCGTCGAACTGACATACCATTACGTACAGACTCGACATTGCATCCTCCATCTGTAGTGAGCAAATGTTTCCCAATTCCAATCCACTGTCCACTCAGCACTGTCCTGTTTGGATTGCGACCGATCAGCAGCTGGTTACAGTAGCGCCGCGACTTACAAAGCTGTCGTGGAATCTCTGCGGCAGTGCCAACCAGGATGGGGATGGTCGACTCAGGCCAGTGTGAAGTGATATGAAACATGTACATTCCTTTCATCCACAAAGCCGACGTTAAAGTTGATTCACTTGACTCGGTCTCTCGATGCTGCAGCCACGATTGAGGGGTATTTTCAAGTTCCCGACGTCGAAAGATGAATTTGGCGATCTGACAAACCTGAAGCGAACCGTGCACAGCGGCCCGTGGCGGCAACGCCTGCCAGTGCCACCTTGAAAGACACTGGTCTTTAAGGGAAGAAGTGCTAAGCAATCTGGCACCATACTTGCGTGCTTATCAAATCATAGCGTGGTAAGCCAAGTAGTAAGCAATTTGAAGCACTAACTATCATCCGTTATCAGCCTTGCGTATGTGAAGATCAATCTAGCCTGCAATCATGTAAGTATAAATCCAGGACCAGCCTCTCTCTCTCCATCAAGTTAGTCCACCATGTCCGTCCCTCCGTTCGATTTCACCACCTACTCTACCTACACCCAACCACCCAATCCATCCTGGACATACGGTCAGAAAATAGACACCACTCCTGCCGGAAAAGAATGGGTTGCAGGCGAATCTGAAGGGTGGAAAGTTTATAACACAGCAGAAACAGACAAGACGTATGTGCTCCTCGACCTGTTGTTCAGGCACAATTATGACTGCGATCAACAGCGATATCTACAAGCTCTTGATTTCAGGCATCGTACCACGTCCCATTGCGTTCGTGTCCACGATCAGTGAGGAAGGCGTAGAGAACCTGGCACCGTTCAGGTAAGAGCCTCCTCCGTCATCTGTCGCTCTTTGCATGCTTACCTGGCTTGCGTCCGCCAGTTGGTTTAACACAGTGAACAATACACATGTCTCGTCATCGACTCAATAACCTCTTCCCATAGGTCACTAACTACCCGCCTATCATCTCATTCGCATGCAACCACAGCGGTCCGGGCCGTGTCAAAGACACAATCGCGAACTTGAAGAATAGCCAAGGATTTACCGTGAACATCATCAGCGAGCCATTCGTCGAGAATGCAAATGCAACTGCCATAGACGCTCCTCGCGACTTTGACGAGTGGACTATCAGCGGCCTGACAAAGGCAAAATGCGTATGCTTGCACCTGTGCGTACGAAATATGCGCTAACCACTGTGGTCAGGTGCAAATAAAAGCCTCCCGCGTCAAGGAAAGCGCTTTTAGCATGGAGTGCGAGGTAATCCCCTTTCATACCAAGCCCGCTCGCTTGCTGACCACGCCACCTCCCAACAGCTCTACAAATCCATAGATATCACCCACCCAGTCACAGGCGAGCACAACAGCACGCTCATCCTCGCGCACGTCAAGTACATCCACGTGCGCAAAGACGTGCTCACAGACAAAGGTGTAATCGACCTCACAAAGTTCAAGCCTGTCGCGCGTTTGGGCGACATCTCATATGCCCGCATTGGAGATGCATACAGGATCGCCCGTCCATCATGGGCGCAGGAGGAGACGAAGATACAGGACGCATTGACGACTCTCGCTTCGCTATGAAGGAGGCCAGCTTGCCGTTTCTTGGTAACATATACCATAGATCATAAGACGGGCAATAAATATCCGAGTCAGCATCCATGCGTGATTGAGTTCGTTGCTATTTCTTATCCCTGAGGTAGTCCTTCCTTATAACTGACTAGCAAAGGTGCCGGGTCACTAGTGAGTGAGGGATTTGTAGGAAAAGATGAAGGGCTGGTATATTGATCAGAGTGCATGAACACGTCGTTTGTACTCTCCCCGTTGCGAGTCGAATACTACGCCGCTGTTTCAATGATCCTCAACTGAAAGCCAGGATGATATTATATCAACTTCAGATGTATTTTTATCGAATCATGTATAAAGCAAAATAGTATGGATACTTTGTGTTGTGCAGGTGGGAAGGAGTATGTAATGAAGGCTGTATCTGTACTTCAAGCTTCAAGTTGGACGTTTATATTGCTACCTCCTTGTCATTTTTCACTGGGATTCAACAATCTCGTGGGGAATTTCAAAATTGTTGATTGTAGTGCGTGCTTAGCTTGAAGCTTCGCGTCTTCCTGCAACTAGCCTGTCGAGCACCCACTAGTGCATGTTTGTCCTCCGCCTGGATCAATACGCTACATCCTGCGAGCCTTGCGAAAACCCACAGGCAGGACTTGAACAACAACCTACCAACGATTGATTCCACTTGAATCTAGATTAACATCCACGTGTGTCGCCCGTCGAGATCTTCAATATATCCACTCACCTTGTCGTTCCAAAGTAGTGAGTTGTTCTATTGCATCTTACAATTAGTGTCACAATCTATCGTCAGCACTTGTCAACGACTCATTAACAGATGATTGAGGATTTTTGGGAGAAGCTATCCCATGTCTCTGTCAAGGGCGCTGAGTATGACTCTCGTGAATGCCAGCCCCATCCGAGACGGTTGGAAGGGCCCTGGCTAGATCTTACCAACTGCGTCTGCGCATTATTGGACGACAGAGCGAACAACCGACTTATTTGGCTTCACGGCGCGGCAGGCGCCGGAAAGTCTGCTGTTGCGTTCAACGTAGCTGAAAGGATGAAAGGTTTTCTGAGGCCAACAGAGTTTGACACGGTCGAAAAGCGGCTCGCAGGGTCTTTCGTTTTCTCGCACAAACACCCAAAACGCTCCACGACTGGATATTTTTTTGCAACGCTCGCCTACCAGCTTGCATGCACTTACCATAGCATTCGGGAAGACACGGCAGGAACCATCATGGAAAATCCAGCCCTTCTAGACCCCGACAAGTCTCTTCGCGACCAGATGGAGGCGCTCTTTCTCCAGCCTCTCTGGAAACTTCGACCCAGGGTACAGGCGGAGCATCCACCTTTGGTGTTCGTTATCGATGCCATTCATGAATGTACATCCAAAGCTGAGCTTGCCGATCTCATCTCCCTACTTGCCCAATTGCTTCGCGAACCTGATTTACCCATGATCCACATCCTGCTCACGAGTGATTCACAAACGCATATCCGTGAAGCTTTTCAGAAAGCAGAGGTGCGCTCCCTGCTGTGCGAGATACGAGCGAGCACTTCTGGCGAGATTCTCGCCATGAACATGGCATCCCGTGGTTCATGCGTAACTAAAGACTCGCTGCACATCCTCGCTATGAACACGGAACCCCGTAACGCGTGCATATCCGGGGACTTGCCAGCCGCTGAAGAACTGTTAACGCAGGAGATTCAAGGTGGGGATGTCAACGACCACCAGTCCTACGCAAATCGGTCATTTGTTATGGCGCGGAAACATGACTGGGACCACGCGCTTCAAGACGCACTTGAGGTGCGACTCGCCGATCCATCATAAACCCCCTGCTAACTTTCATAGTGACACAGTCCGTCAGTCTTCACCCCTCGTTGACAGGTTATATCTCCAAGGGTATTGCTCTGTGCGGAAAGAATCACCTCCAGGATGCGATAAGGGCATTCGACCTCGCATCCGTGTTCACGAACAGTGATTCAGAGACCACTCTTCTTCTCTTGGTGAAGGTAAGGACGCCTTTTTTTATGTGTTCCTTACTTCAACACGGTCCTCAGGCCATTGCACTTTTCAACGCAAATCAGCACGAGGACGCAATGCTACGGGTCCAAGGGTTGGCTGATATCTGCACCAGCACCGATACTCTTGCGTGCCGTGCCGTGGAAGTGAGTTTTATGTGTTCTGTGACTTCTGCCGAACCCAGGTTCGTGCATGACACCGAATTATCTTAACTTTGCACACCAGGCATATCTATGCGTTCACCTGGGTATCAATGCCTTGGACAGCGGGCGCTACAATGAAGCCGCTGACCACTTCACTGCAGCTGTCAAGGCCAGCGCTTTCACATCGCAGTCGGACATTCATTTAAAATATGAAGACTTTGTGGTGGTGCGTGAACACGATAAAGCCTTGAGTTTTTGTCCAAGCCTAACTTCGTGCTGTCTAGCTCTTCGGGTGGGACCTCGAGTTCTTGTGGAAAAACGCAAACCAGAAAAAATGCGATGCGCTCCTTCGCGCAGGTAGGCTTGGAGAAGCAGTCGAATCGCACCGATACATGATGGATATGAGTGACGAGAGTATGAAGGCGAGCTGCCTTGAATGGTCCACTGGCGAGTCTTCATTAATTTCGCCTGGCTACAATTCTTATTCGCATATAACTTAGCTTTCATGCGAGAATGCAACGCGCTCTATGCTGCCAATGGAATTGCTGAGTTTGCTGCGAGTGGAGATGCTGCCCTGGCTGAGAAAGACTATGACCGGGCTATTGAACTATACTCAGCTGCGATCGAACTGGGTTCTGCAACCGATATTATCTTTGCAAACCGAAGTAAGACGAGGCTATTAAAAATGCTATGGGAGGATGCACTTCTCGATGCGGAAAAGGTACGGTGGCATCTACTGTTTCACAATAGGCCATGTTCATTTCAAATACACACAGGTTATCGAACTCAACCCTTCGGCTTATCTTGGATACCAGCTGAAGCATGAGGCGCTTCATGGTGCGCATTGTTATGACGAAGCCATCGAGGCTTTCCAAATCATGTTGTTAAAACTAGATGAAGCTCCCGACCCCCAAATACAAAGTAAGTTCTAAATAATCCATGTGTCATAATGCGTGACTCTTTGTCCAGAGCTGTACCAGCACTATATCAGTCCATTTGAAGCAGAAAGTGCTATTCGAGAAGTCCTTCATGCTCACCTCGACAATGCCCCACTTCGTCTACTCAACACATCTAATGGGCGCCTATGTGATCGAGAGGCCCAGATACATGCATTCAAGACGAGCGCAGGATACAAGGAGCTGTTGGCATCTATAATCAAGAATGCAGACCTCCAATTAGAGCACATCCAAGATGTGGTGGCCACGTACTTCCGTTGGGTCATGCTGTCACATAGGTGGGGAGACAAGGAGCCGCTGCTGCACGACATCCAGGATAAGATCGTGTACGAGTTGGATCCAGTTGACAGCATCACGAAGTTGCAATCATTCTGTGAAATTACTCGTGATGCGGGGTTCCTATGGGCATGGATCGATACGTGTTGCATTGACCAGAAAAACAATGTCGAGCTCCAAAAATCGGTCAACTCCATGTTTGTTTGGTATCACAACTCAGCACTTACAATCGTCTATCTATCGGACGTTCTGCCCTCATCCAAGTCTTGCACATTGGCCAAGAGTGCTTGGAATAAGAGAGGATGGACGGTCCAAGAATTCTTGGCTCCTAAAGTCATTCTGTTTTATCGCCAGGATTGGACCCTATACCTCGACGATCAATCCGCCAACCACAAGGAGTCTATGGCGATAATGCAGGAATTGGGAGATGCTACAGGTATAGATTTACGGTCCCTCGTCGCCTTCCGTCCAGGGATGAGAAACCCCCGAGAGAAACTCCAATGGGCATCGTCACGCATCACCACGTTGCAGGAAGACATTGCATACTCATTATTTGGCATCTTCGGTGTCCACCTACCCGTGATGTATGGGGAGAACAAACGAAACGCGCTCGGGCGGCTCTTGCAGGAGATTGTTGCTCAGTCGGGCGACGTCAGTGCGCTTGACTGGGTCGGGAAATCATCCGAATTCAATAGCTGTCTGCCAGCGGACATCACTTCGTACCAAGCCCCACCACGGTTACCATCTCTTTCCGAAGATGATATCCAGGCATCGGTCTCATCGCTGCAGAATGCTATGGCTGTAGAGATGACTTCGGGATTGTACCGTGAGCTTGACTCCCTGAGCGCTGCCCGTTTCGCGCACCGCCGGCTGCATCTGCCTTGTATCGCATTCCTCATCACCGAAGTCAGAGAGATGCCTGGTCAAGACCAGGGGGCCAATTTCACGCATCAAGTCAAGGCCAAAGGGCTTCATGATTTGTTGATCACCACGGAAGACAGGCTGATCCAGTTTTGGCCGGGGAAACCCGTTCGGCAAACATTCTATCTCGTTCGCCCATGGAATCGTGATCTCCTCGAACTGCCCGACTTTGCAGAGCCCCCCCTTTCTCCTGATACCTCGCAGAGCATAGGAGTACCTCGGTCCCCGTTACACGATATTCTTCCTGTGCCCCACGGAGAACATGGAACGGTTGATTCGGAGTCTCACTCACGAGCATTGCGATTGATTGTCCGTCTTCGACAGTCGTTTGGCGCATTTTTATTAGCACAGCAACGCGGGGGAGAATACAAGAGAATTGCATCGGATCATGTGATCGTTGCACGAGTCAAAGACATTACGTCTGTTCGCGACATAGATGTCAGGACACTAGAGATATTATAGTGCGTACATCGTGGATAAAGATACCTGACCCTGAGTTATATGTA
>QLOO01009462.1:0-13160 GCA_003313855.1 Suillus sp. MG131
TTCATGTTGACGTATTGACGCAACGTCTCATGCACAACCTCTACACACTAGCGCAGGCCGACGATGCCACCAATGGAGGAGTAGATCTCCAGCCAGCGCGAGTCTGGAGAGACGGTGCTGAAAGCCTGTTGCAAAGACAAATCAAATTGAGCCCTTGATCAAACAACCTCATCACTCACCCGCCTCAGCCACAGTCAGACTTCAATGCCCATCTTCTTCAAACCCTCCTTGGCGGCCTCATTTCGGGCGGCCTTCTTCGTCCCACCTTGTCCGCGGCCATAAACTTCACCATCTACTTCACACTTGACGATCCAAATTGGGGTCGTCTTCGTGCCTTCGCCAGTCCCGTCTGCGTAGATCCACTCGACTATCCTATTGGCCTTCTGGAGCTGCTGATTGAAAAGTGCAAGGTGGCCTATGGTAGTAGGGGTGGCGCAGGGACGGGGATAAGGGGGCGAGGGCGGGGGCGAGGATAAAACTAATTCAGGCGCAAGAAGCGCAGTCGCTGGAAGGGGCGAGAGATGATGTTGCTCTCGCACACGTTTGTAAGCCTCGATCGCGTAAGGCGTAAACAGGGCTTTCAACCAGGGCTGGACGCCAGGCAGATCCTGCTCGAGATAGAGCCCGCCCACGTAGGACTGTCATGGAGTTGTATCAGCATTTGTTTGTTCGGGTATCAAGGGTAACGTACTTCAAAGACATCGGCTGGGTACACTCTTTTAGTAAATTGATTTATGAAGGGTAGTGGGAACGTACCCTGAATATTGACGGAAGCGCGTAGGGTAATTGCCTGAGCAGGGTGCAGACGCAATCTTGCTGGTAGGTCGTACATGCGTGAGATATCAGCAAGGGTTGAGTTGCCTACGACCAGGGCGCGGATTTTCTGAGAGTGTAGTGGGTGAGCATGCTTAGTGCCCATCGAGACAGAAGTATACCGTAGATGGCCCAACATGCAAGTTGGGGTACATCTTCAAGAGGAGCTCTGTCACGACCAGACCTAATACGGTGTCACCAAGATGTTCATACCTGCAGAATGTGTCAGTATCAGCTCCACACACATGAGTATTATTGAAGCTCAATCGGTTTGGTGTGGTGCCTTTGACAGCCCGATGGTCTAAGGAGCCAGAAGAAGAGAAACTTTGCTTACTTTTCATTGTCTGGACTCGGATCCTGCGGACGATCCTCGAACACATGATTCGGGCGTCCATAATACGAGCGATGAGTAAACACCTGTGTCCGAATGCTCTCCTTGTTGATATCAGGGAGTGGGGGAAACGGCTGGGCCGCATTGAACACTGGATGAAGTATGGATGGTGGACTGTCAGACAGCATAATACGAATATCGTTAGGAACACGAGAGAGTATAGTCAGCCAGTAGATGCTGGAACCCACATACTTGATAGGCATCACCACTGACCTGGGAGGGAGAGAAGAAAGCGACTCCGACCTCCGACTAGCGCCTTCTTCCTATATGAGGCTACCCTGACTAGCTATGTGAATTGCGGCGTTTTTATCAGCGAGATCTACTAGTACGTAGCCTGCCGTGCTGGAACCAGACTATCATGGGGACGAGCCTCGAGGCTAGCCACTGTATGATAGATGTAGACTACTATTAGCTTAGTGTCTCTAGTAAATCATTACATCTAGTGGGCGCCTTCGCTGCAGTGGCGTTGAAGGACATCAAGCGTGCAGAACGCACCTCCTAGATAGAAGCCATTATGCTGTAATTCCAAGACTACGATGCCTTTATTTCACCTGAATACCCCGAGCTTGGATGGAAAAATCACAAGATAACGAACATTGCACAGCCAAGAGAGCCTTAGAACAGCGCTTAAACGGAAAAATGGATAGCGATACGTATTCAAGACTTCCCAGCATTCGATCAATTACGCAGGAGTGGCTAACTCTGAAGCAGTTATTACTTCTTCTGCTGGTATGCGCTGCTCCTCAAGCTGATGTTATGATATCAGTAAAACATCCATGTCATCCGCAGATCAGCGAACCTTTGCCCTCGACTTCATTTCAAAAAAGTTCTTATGGAGACCACATTCAGTCTTTCCCCCCTTATCTGCCCACCTCCCAGCACGCTCACCAGTATCGCCCTCACGACTGGGCTGCGTGCTATGCCAGTCACCGACACTGCGATACCCCTGATCGAGCAGTTGATTCCTCGGAACATTGTTCTCGCGGATATACGTATCAACCTGCGCAAAAGACCACGCAAAGAGTGGGTTTAGCTTGAGAAGCCCTGTTTCATCGACCTCAAGCGGCTGGAGAGAAGCACGATCGCCGCCCTGAGACCTACGCCGGCCCGTGATAACGCTGCACACCTCAAGCTCCTGGTACGCGCGTTGGGCAGGTTCAACCTGCATGCAGTCCAGCTTAGCTATCAGTTGAGAGGCCGGGACGAATAACACACCTTGACCGCAAAATCGTATGTGTCCTCATCTTTCTCCCACAATTCTTCGCCGTGCTTCTGTTCAAAATCTCGAATTGTCTTGCATCCCTCGGGCTTGTACACCTTTATATCGACAGCGTAACGTTCCCGCACCTGCTGCACCAGTTCATATGTTTCCGCAAAGTGGTACAGCGTATCCAGAAAAATAAGTTTCGGGATCGGATGACCGGACTTGGAGAGCATATCGAGGGCGACGAGCCCAGTGAGCCCGAAAGCTGTGGTCTGGTAGAGCGCGGGTAGGTGTGTAAGTGCCCATGCGAGTATGTCTTGTGGAGAAAGCTGCGAGAGGTGGGCGTTGATAGCTGCGAGCGTTTCTTCGCTCAGTGGCAGCTCAAGCGGAGTGCTGAATTGGTCGGCCATTGTGTCTGCGACAGTAAAAAGCTAAGACGTTACAATAAACAAGAATAAAACTGTGGATGGACCAGGAGACATGGTATATATATTTGAGATGGTCCACATGGATAATGGCGTAGTGATTGCAACACCGATTAGCAAGACCAGCACGAGACTCATACGGAAAAGGCTTATCAACCATTAGGAAATCGATCATCGGTTACTTCATTCACTGCTCACTGCTCATTATGGCGCCAACACAAACAGCAGCACCAGCCGCAGCGCCTGCTCCAGTACCAGTAGCGGCCGCGAGGAAACCCTCAGATGGCACCACTCGTGACTACAAGTACACGCAGGAGATATCTCAGATGGTACGTCATTCCTATGTATATGCTACACTTGGCATGAACGATGGAATTCTTGCAGATGTTCGTTTTTGGCGAGATCCAAGACCCAAACCCAGAGACTGTCAACCTCGTCGAGGATATCGTGCGCAGTCAGCTTATCGAACTTGTGAGTGACCTGTACTCTAACGATGAGATTCACCTGTGATGTGTTATGCTACTCTAGATTCTGCAAGCCCGCCTCCACGCGAATCGGCGTGGTGTGCGCTACATTACCGCAGAGGACCTCATCTTCCTCATTCGCCACGACCGCGGTAAGGTCAACCGTCTTCGGACATATCTCTCGTGGAAGGACGTTCGTAAGCATGCCAAAGACTCGGGCGGTGATGGAGGGGGTGGCGTTGAGGTTGAGACTCTCGAGGATGGCGCTGATGGTCCGTATTTCTCCAAAATTTATCTGCTGGTTCACTTATATCCGCGTAGATAAACTAACGACAAAAGCGCAAAAAATTACTATTAAGCTTCCTTGGGAGATTTCGACAATCTACAGCGAGGTACTCCGTCAATCTGGACATCAATCTGACGACGAAGAGGACGAGGACGATATTGAGGCCCATGAAGCAAGTATACAGCGCCTTAAAGAAGCCGATGATGCTACACGACAAATGACGAGGGAAGAGTACCAACATTATTCGGATTGTAGACAAGCGTCGTTTACGTACCGAAAAGGTGAAGTCGTTTTATGAGCTAGGCAGAGTCTTACTGACGCAACAAACAACTAGCCAAGCGCTTCCGTGACTTTCTTAACCTCCCCCCACACCTGGACCTCAAAGCCAACGATGATACCGTCGATATCGTCGGCTTTCTCGCATTCGAAATGGTGCGCTCCCTTACGCTCGCAGGCCTCGACGTCAAGAAGTCCCTCGAAGAATCATATTTACGAGACGATTACCTCGGCACCTCCCCAATCCTTGGCAAGCGCAGGTCGCACCACTCACACAGGCGAGGGGAACAACGGGAGAAACGTGCGAGGAGAGAGGAGGAGGAAGAGGAAGAAGCGCCGCTACCTACGAGTTCACTGTTTTTACCCCCGCCAGAAGCAAGGACAGCTCTGCGACCTGAGCACATCCAGGATGCGTTTGCGCGGATGCAGGGGGACTGGTCGCATCACCGCAGTGCGGGGATGCGGAATTGGCGTGGTGGGCTCGTGCGCACGAGAGTCAGTCTTATCTAGACTTGCTCGTGTGATTCATGTATTTTGGTTTGAGGGGATGACTAGGCACCCTTATATTTGTATCTCTGCGCACTACTAATACTTACTATTGTATGATACCCCATGAACACAAATTGTATTAGTATGACCTCCACGACTGCCCGTAGATGTTCCAGGACAGCGCGTTGTCTTGACAAGCTAGTATTTTTCCCCATCTGAAGGTCAAGTTAATCAGATCTGGTGCGTCTCTGTGTATCTCAGAGCACACCATTTTTTACCGGCACGTAGGGATTAAATTGACAATTACAGTAGCACATTTTCTAACCAACAGATTTTAAGTCCTTGTCGCATGTTAGAGCGACAATGATACGAGAGCAAGAGAAGACCGGAGGTCGACCGGTCAGCTATGCGATTGTATGCTGTACCGCGTGCTATCTCAGACTATCTGCTTGTCCTGTAGATAGGCTGTTATGAACATCAGTTCAAGAATTAACGAGATTTAGATAGTAAGTAAAATTCGTTCCTGATATCCCTCTCGACTATATCTGCCAGTGTGCTTTGGAAACTATAAACAGGACCAATGGACATATACTTGTGCCTTTGTTGTGAACGCCGATGGGGACTAAAGGAAGTCATAGAAACCCCGAAAGCTGGTGTTGATCTAATAGCGATTCCCGCCCTGAGAGGATGCTGTTCCAAGGCTACGCAACGTAGTGATAGAAGCGACAAGCTCGAGTGAGGATGCGACAGGGCCAGCTCGGAGGAAATTGAACAAACAAGTGGCGGGAATTTGGAGACCGTCTGTACCCTGTGAAGTGCGATAGGATACCTGTTAATTTGTGCTGCCGCCACAGCAAGGCATAATTTGATTGACAGTCTTAAAAGACTGCGAATGTGCGGGAGTAGCACCTGCTGTGCACTAGAGGGTTTGATTGATATATAAAACAACAGGGGGAAGAACCTGAAATGGGTGATAAAGTTGAACCTTCTTCTTAACACCTTTTGGCAATTCATCGATGAGTTAGAAGTGGTCGTCAGTGAATTCAAAACAAAGTTCAAATAACGATCGTCTACGGCAGGTGAGGAGAGGCTGCGTTCATGGAACGATCATGGTTGACTAGATAGTGATTATCACATCCTACATTTTGCATTTCCAAAGATCCAAGATCCAAGAATATCAATGTCTTCTCACCATTGCAAGAATTCCCGCCCACCCTAGGACTCAGAACAACAGACTTGCAGCAGCATCCACATTCCCACCCGCCGCATCCAACATACTGATCGCCACCTCCCGCGATACACCAAGTCCCATGATCAACTCGATAGCAGAATCTGGGTGTTGTGACTGTGCAGCGGCGGGATGTGTCGGTGCACGTGGCGTAGGCGCCGAACCCAGCGTGTTTCCTCCACCCGGGAACGACGAGCCACTGGTCCCAGCACTTCTACTGCCACTCGTTCGTGTAGGTTGTGAAGCGCTGCTAATGCTGGAAGAGCCCGAGGTAGACGCGCTGGGATCTTCCACTCCCGAGTCGATCATCCGTGCTTTCTCAGGGAGTTCATGTTCGGAGAGGAAACTTACTTCGCGCCCTTGGATACGCAGCACGGATTTTTCGAGGTCGATGCATGCCTGATGGGCCTTCAGCATGTCGAGCCCGAGGAGAAGATCTACGTCGCGGCCCTCGAATTCGTATTAGCTTCATGATCGGGGGAGATAATATCAGGAAAGAAGACCAACCTCCATAATCGTGAACGAACACGGAAGATGCAAGTCCGCAAGTCGCATCTGTGCACTATGCACACGTCCCAGAATTTTCGCAGTCCCCACTCCACGTGCGATGCCTGCAAATCGCCCATCAATGAGACGCATTATCCTGCGATACGTCAGTTTCGTCTAATGCAGAGGAAAATTGCGCACCCGCATGCTTCTGCGCATTCGGGGCTCACTGCACGAATGGAATGAAGTCAGACAGATGCGGAAAGGGTGGGACAAGACGTACTGATGGTCTGCTGTGCTCCACTATCTACGAACGCCTTTACAGGATGCGAGTTCACCTCCACCGGCACGCTACCGCCCATCAGAACCTGGGGACTCTGAAGTCAGACAAGTACTCACTAAAGCATCGTCACCCGTCCAAACGCCTCCGGGGAGTATTCAAGCGCATGCTCCATGTTTTCCATGACAGCCTGCTGACGGATAGCTTCTTCAATTCGACGCTGCGCCTCGACATCGAACGGGTCAGCATTAAGAGCTGAAATCTCGCGCTGCCGACCAAGCTCAGCTTGTTGCGCGCGGTCACGTTGCTGTCGCAGGAGCTCTGCGAAACGTGTGGGGTTGGACTGGGCAGCGGCAGCTATTTCCGGCAGTGTCTGAGCGAGGAACACTCAGTGAGAAACTAAAGGAAGCAAGAAACAATAGTCACGCGCCTCCTGTAATTGTCTCATGAGTTGCGGATCTCCAAGAATTTGTAGTCTCATCATCTCTGCATCTTGTTCTATGGGTCTGTAAAGGGTTATCAATACGTGCGTGCAGTGAGGGCCGAGAGCAGGATTAAGTGCTCACCTGCCTTCAGGCCCGGGAACATTGACACGCCTGCGTAAGAGGAGCATAGCGTGCTCGCCCACACCAAGCGCCCGGATGGTAGCCTTCGGATCTGTAAGTTCGCGCCCGTTGTGCGAGATGCTTTGTTCGCCGGGGGGTATACTCGACTGCATGATCCAGAGTCATAGATAGTACCATGCAGGTTATCGTATGAGCAGAGGAACGAGGCGACAAGAGCGGAATTGGCATGTATTGGTGAGGGCTGGATAGAAGTGGGGTAGATAACAAACAACTCACCTCTGCCTCTAGCAAAGCCATCACGTTCTCAAGCTCCATATCAGGATCGATATCGACAGCATACGACTGGCCTAGATCCGTCACGAACGTCAGCTGCATCGTTGCCACGTTCGCTGTCTACCAGTATGATTTTGGCTCGAAACCAGTGTAGTATATGGAATGGTAGGCGGAATCTAGAATCTTGAGGAAACGGAACAAGTTTGGAACAGATGAGTGCTGTACTAACTGGGAACAATACAGATATGATCAAGAGAGAAAGTGAACGTGATACACAAGGCGCTTAGCTCTCAAGCGCCTTTGTATTCTGACAATCCTGTGCTGATTGACACAAGCACTTAGTAAGTCAACGTGGACGAGAACGTGCTCGAATCATATAGAAGCGAAGTAAGAACACGAGACGCATCAGTCCGATGTGTCTGTCAAATCCAGGCTGATAGTAGGATTAGGAACTGATACACTGGAGCTTATGATAAGATTGGTAGTAATGGTACAGATTCCTTGGAACAAAGCTCATCAATAGAAAAGAATAATAAACCAGCAATCTAAGGGGGTAAGCTATAACCGCACCCCACGTACAAACCTACTCCTTGCAATTGCAGACCTGTGAGAGACAATTCCTGGTGAGTGCTTTACAGCAATTGTTTCACAAAAAACTTACAGACGAGACCCCGCTCCTGCAGGGACATTTGACATCAGCGCGCTCTCTAATGCTGACGCTGAAAAGCTTGCTTCTACAGCAACATTGATATCCAGGAGACCGAAGACGAAAAAACCACGTACCACTTATGTCGCTAAAGCTCGAAGCAGAGCTCCCATGACTGCTCTCCTGCTCGCTAAGCCCTGCAAGTGCTCCATAACGCATGTGCGACTGCCCTCGTGCGTTCCGCGTCGATACTGTTGGCGGGCTGCTCGACTTGCCCGTGGAGAGATGCCGGGCCATCGGAGATTGAGACTCTGGCGGGGGGGAAGGGATCGAAGGGATCGAATTCTGCGGAGAAGATGCACTTGACACCGACGCGCTGTGATCGCGGTTATGTTCTTCATGTCTGGGGCCCTCGTCGTTGCGTCTGAAGCCTATGATATCCTCACCCTCGCGGCCAGGGCGAAAGATAGGCACCGGCGCACGCCCGCGGATCACATCTCGCGCTTTGCCTTTCTCAGGGGATAGTGGCGAGCTAACAAGGCCAAGGGCCTCGCTCGTCATCATGCGCTGCAGACTGGCAAGTTTGCGTGAAAGGGCTTCCTCCTCCTCTGCCGCACGATCCGCTTCTTCTTCCTTGGCGGCCTGCTCATCCTCTGAATCGCTCTCATCAGATGAGAACGGAGAGGGGAGGCGCAGGGGTCTCTTCGTTTGAGCTCCCTGAAGGGTAGATGTTGACGAGGATGACGCTTTCTTGCACTTTGCAGGTGATTGGACAGAGTTGTGATGTGTGAGGGAGTTGAGCCGTGCACGGACGCCAAGAGGCGTTGCCAGCCTGGAAGTGGAGAGCCTGCGTGCGCTATTGAGAGAGTTGAAGCGTGCAGCAGGAATCTTAATGGAGAGGGGACGGTCTGGGATGACAGGTGTTGCTTCTGTGGACTTGGTGGCGGGCAGGTTCTGTTGATTACCAGCGTGGAAGCCCTGCAGTCCTCGGAGATCATCTTCATATCTAGCCTGTGCACGATAAAGTAGATAGGGAAGCGGCACTTCCAGATGTGCTGCGAGGCCTTTCCCTGTTGATGATTCGGTATCAACTCGCTGTGACGCTGCCTATATCAACTGGTAGACTACTCACAATCCGTGCCACCATTATCGCTCGTCCGAGAGAGTGCAATAACCTCCCATAAGATATTAGCTTTCTCCGCGTTCCATTCAATCTGCACGGACCAAGCTCGTTCAGCCAAGAGCCCAGAGAACTAATTGCCAATACGCACATGGGGAGGATCGGGAAGTGGGTGGTCAGGGCGGTTGTAAGGAAGCTGCACAACGACACGAATGCGTGGCTGTTGTGGCATAGCTAACCTATAAAGATGCTGATTAGTCCTACTGATAGAAGATCGTTGATGAGAACGGTGCCCTCTTATACGCGCTCGCTGATGGACGCGACGAAGTCACGAAGGCTTTGATTACCAAATTCGGTTTCACCTCCTTTTATTTTCATTCGTTCAACTCAGCACAGCATCAAACTCTTTTATCTATACAAAATGTCGCACTCTGGATCTAAGCTCGAAATCGAGGACGAGGAGAATAGACAACAGAGGATAGGTGAGCAAATCTGTTCGACGCCTAACCGCTGGCTCACTGGCAGTCATATCTAGGTAACCTCCTTGAGCAATTGAACAGCTCCTCACCATCCAGGAATCCATCCAATGCTGCTCCACCAACTTTCGACTTTGGTGAGCGAAAAACCTACGCAGTAGACCCACCCAGCGAACGTGCGTCGTCTTTTCCTTACTATCTTTCTCGTATCTTACGGGCGTGAATTTTCAACATTACGATGGGCAGTGCTCGCACGCATCCAGGACTTCCTTCCTCGCCTAAAGGAAGAGAACGACTCGCTTGCTAAGCGCATCAAGGACAACCCATCAAGCGCAGATATCGAAAGTATCGAAGAGGACGTAGAGCAGTACATCGAAATGGCAAGTCCTAATCCCGATCATTCTAAAACACAAAAAAACTGATGATCCTCTCATAGAACCTCGGGCTGGGCGTGTTTGAGACACGACCAACGGATTCAGACTCTCATTCAGACGATGAAGAATCAGAGAGCGAAGATTCATCGTCTTTGTCTTCCCCTTCACCCGACTCCTCCTTTACATCAGACTCAGAATCAGGCGAGTCAGGCGAGTCGGACTCGGACTCAGACAGCAGTTCAAACTCAGACTCTTCATCGATTGGTATAA
This sequence comes from Suillus sp. MG131, assembly GCA_003313855.1. Taxonomy (NCBI): domain Eukaryota; kingdom Fungi; phylum Basidiomycota; class Agaricomycetes; order Boletales; family Suillaceae; genus Suillus; species Suillus sp. MG131. Next base: position 10,068 of record QLOO01009462.1, read on the forward strand.
AAGCTATCTCTTCTCGCCCTCTCAAGCCCCTCCCTCGGCGTGCCGCACAGTTTAATATCGACATGCTTCCTGATCAACCTTCTGCCGGCTAGACACGGCGACAATCACTTTCGATCCGGCTCCCTTCGCATCGACGATCCTCGAATCCAACTTTGGCGAATCATGAAGGCCCGTTGGGACCTTCGACAAGCCTATCTACATAGCCTATCTTTCATGTCGGGAACTCAAAAGCTTCGCCGAATACCTTGTAAAAATACACAAAGTACAAGAAGATCCAGAAGGGCTGCGATAATACATTCATTCCCGGATGAAGCTGGTATAATGAGCCAATACATGACAATGTAGAAGAGCTAACATGCTACATGCTACCTGGTATACTTATATAAAATGTACCTGCGTCGTGACGTAGTCAAAATGGCAACACAAAAGTGAAATAAATATATCATCCCTCCTGATCTATCTACTCTTCCCATCGCTCAAGTTCGACATAAAAGACGACCAGAAATCATTATCGAGGATAATGTCCGAATTCATAAAGTAATTCGGGTCGTTGATTGGGAACGATGGGAATGACTGCTGCGTATGTGAGTACTGCTGCTCTGTGGGATACCCAGAGGGTGCAGCAGGTGCTGATACGCGCTCTCGGAAGTTGCGTGCAGCTGTATCGAAATGCTCAAGTAACGGCCGGCTGAACTCCCGGGTATCTGCCTCCGACTTCTCCGATGAGCGCCTCCGGAAACTCAGCACACCAGCTTCGATGACTCGAGCGCATTTCGCAGGAACATGGTCCGGAGCCGCGCTCACTTGTCGCATGCGATCAATTGTCCGCGCAAGAATGCTGTCACTTGACCCTGGCAACTGCTCGCCTGCATTTTCCATCACGGACCATTTGCTGAGGATGACGAAGAATGTCGCGAGAGTTAGCATCGAGAAGAAATTATCTGGCGCAGCGCTGAGAAGCACAAGTTCAGGTCGTGATAGCGCAGTGATGAGGATGCCTTCAGACAGCACAAGGGCTTGGTGGCCCCAACTTCGTCCGAGGTTGATTCCGTTGTGCTCTGCAATGAGGAACCACGGGGTTTGCTGGTCGCATTTGGAAATCACATTCTTCGTTTCCATCAGGGCATGTACCAGGACCAGTAACCTACAGGACTGATAGTAGACCTGCAACATCGTGAAGAAGAAGATCTCGTGCTCTGCTAGGACTGGCGTCAGGGTTCAGAGTTAAGCTCTCAAAGGTGAAGGAAGCGGGCCGCATACCTGGGAGGGGATAGATGAGACGTTCAATCACGTCCATGCGCATCAGAAAGTCGAGTACTTCTTTGTAGAAGACCCCAATTTCCCCTGCGGAACGGAGGCGTATGGAGAGCCCGTATTGCGTGGCGGCAAACATTTGGGAGATCAAAGTGAGTCGCATATCGCGACCAGCCCCAATACTTGCCATCGATGTTGTATCAATGGCGTCATGTATAAGACTGTCGCAGTCCGATATTGGACTGCGCCCAGTACCCACGCAAAGCCTGCAACAAAGTGTATCAGCTGGGGGCACCAGGTGGATTATACTGCTGTACAGACATTGACTCAACATTATTCAATGCGAACCACTACAGCCACAAGTTTAGATTAATCATTTGAGAGCCGGTCGAAGACGTACGAGGCGTGCTTTATCAATTGCTTCCATTAACTCTGCGCTAGGAAGTTCGTTCGGTTTTTTCTGCCTCCGGAGAGTTTTGGAATATATCATGGCCTCGCTTAGGCGAAGGTTCATGGCCATGCTGACGGCAGTCGAAGCGATTAGCCGACCATCACGCGACTCTTTTGTTGTTGGATCCCCTATGGGTTCCCATAATGAAAGTACGAGCATTGCATGTATTGCATCTGTAGATGGTAAAGGGTGATAGGCCTGTTTGAAGATAGATTCGTCTGCCAGGCGGTATAGCTGAGGAGAAACTACCGAGCGTGTTGATGGGCCGAGATGCCGAGATGCAACACAACATTGCGCAAGTTTGAGAAGTGGTCCTTCTGGTTGCTGAGAAGGCTGCAAATTGAGCCAGGGAGCGTAACGTTCCTCGAAACTGTGCCAAAATGAGAGCCTCGCAGGAAATAGAATGTTGAGGCTTACATGTCGGTCAGATAATCTATCTGCTCCCTTCCAAGAATGTGGAGCAATGACTGGTCCACCTTATTCCGTGAGGAGTCATCAACCGAACCTGCACGAGTAAGCGCCTGCATAGCCAGCATAGGCACCATGGTGCCGTCAAATCCTCCAGGGAGCTTTAGAAATCCCCACGGCTTGTGACGCTCAGGCAGTAACCGTTCAGGGTCTAGAAGGTCGACCTCCTCCTCTTGGGGCTGAGATCTGGGAAATGGTGGCAGAGTGTTCGAGCTAGAGTCCCAGTTCCTTGAATAACTGGGACCTGCATGGGCGCGAGAGTCGTCCATTGGTATATCATGGGATTTTTGGGGAACAGTAAGTGAAGCACGCCGGTCCTCTCGTTCTCGGATGGAACGAATGTCTGGTGTATTCACAGGGCGAGGAGAGGGCCCAGCGCGATCAATCGATGGAGCGCCATTTTCTTCGAATGAGCATGGGAGGGATAAGACTTTACAGCGGTGGCACTGGGCGCCGGAGTTGTCACCATCAAGCATTTCGCAACGTGTCTTGTGCTTCCTGCATGATAAACAGGCCTGAGCTGCCTTGGCGCGTTTTGCGGGCGCAGTCCTAGGACTATGAGCCCTTTTGCTACCTGCAGAGACTGCCGTCGGCTCTCCTGGATCAGAAGCACCCATTTTTGACGAGCAGTTTTGGAGCGTGGGTTTCCTTGGTAGCTGATAGCAGGTTTGTGCACCTGGTAGTACTGATGATGAAGGATTAAGGCAAGCTTATGTGCTCGGCATGACTATGGCGTGTGTTATGTCATTACGCTGACTCGCAGCGGCACGGCTTGAGCCGCTGGACATGCCGAAAGCGTAGAGCGCTGAACTTGAAAAGGGACCTGTTGCCTTTTGCCCTTACATTCAACCGCGAGCTCAGCCTGGCATGTCGCCTCGACGAATAAAAAGTTTTATGGTACCATTCATTGTAGCTCGTTT
>QLOO01009469.1:0-12969 GCA_003313855.1 Suillus sp. MG131
CACTACAGCGGAATCCGTGTCCATCGCTCAGCGATTAGTAAATCGCCAAACTACTAAAACGCATCTTCTTAATGACGGATTCAGCCGTTATTCTCTCAACGCAAAAGACGGTTTACCGTCGTGGTTCTTGGATGATGAGGCAAAATATTACAAGCCGAATATCCCCGTGACTAAGGAGGCTGTTGCTGCTCTGCGAATGCGTCAACGCGCACTGGATGCACGTCCAATCAAGAAGGTCGCGGAAGCCAAAGGGAGGAAGAAACTACGGGCAACACAGCGGCTGGAGAAGGCGATGAAGAAGGCAGAGGGTGTGAATGAGACATCAGACATGAGCGAGCGCGAGAAGGCAAAGCAGATAGAGAAGCTCATGCGCAAAGGAGCTGCAAAAGCAAACCAGAAGAAGGAAACGAAAGTAGTGGTTGCGAAGGGTGCTCACAAGGGAGTTCAAGGCAGACCAAAGGGCGTCAAGGGGCGTTATGTCATGGTCGATGCAAGGATGAGAAAAGAGGTAAATCCTTCGTGTGCATTGATCTTGCGGAAACTGACTGTTGAACAGACTCGCGCCAAAAAACGGAGAGACAAAGCAAGCAAAAAGCGAAGATGAGCATGACCAGTTTACCACCATACTACAATCGATTTTTTTTGCAATCATCGTGTCCATGGCTTAAGAACATCGATTATTAGTTTAGTGTATACAATGATGGCAGTAAGTTAAGGGACTGGGAGATTTGTCTTGAGACCCTGAGCAGGGATTGAAACGGTGCTAATAAGGTCACACGATGTGAGGAACCGAGTCCATGCTTCACGATCTGCGGAGTTATCAAGCGTAACCTATATCATAAATGAGCCCACCATAAATTCAGGTCTCGTGGTCACACACCTGACAAGTTGTAAACTTCTGGTTGCTCTCCAAGTCCAACACACTTTCTGTTATGACTGGCGCAGAAATAGACTGCTCCATATTTTCGCCAGCGCCTGTTGATAGCTGAGGTGTCTCGATAGCCTTGCGCACACTTAAACTAGTCTGAAGGAAGTAGGTTCGACCGCGAAAGTTGAGTGTAACTGGCGGCTGTGGTTGAATTGCTTCACTGTCTTGGGACGTTAAGCTACCAATGATGGGATGAGTGAAATCAAGTACGAAAAGTATGCTTGAAAAAAACGCACAAATGTCGAAGCTGCTTCGTATAATCAACAAGCAGCAGAGGCTGGTCACCTGCACAAACATCAGTATGTTCGAAGACAGTGAATTGGACATCCATCGGACTGGCCCAAAATTAGTCCATATCGCACTAGACTGGAGAATTAACAAACCGATCAGGCATCATGATATCCGACGTGGATTCAACGCCTTCGAGGCACGTTGCTTTGGAAACGTTGATAACCGCCTCTTGAGGGTTCCGCTCTGGGTTCTTTAAAAGTTCTTCTGAGGTGGCCGAGTCCTGGAATGAGTCCAGAGAATATGAAGAGTCATGATCGGCATCGAGTTCCAAATTCAAGTCACCAACCAATTCACGACCTGAGTCACTGTACTCAGGTCCTGCCGCGTTAGTCTCGACCGTATCTGACGTTGAGAACTCCAATTCTAGCTTGATTAATTGCTGATGAAGACTATTCTCAATCTGGGACTCTGGAAGCGTGCGATACAAGACGCGGTGAATGACCTTTTGGTTAGAAGGCGGCGAATTCAGTAATGTAGCAGGGAGACTGCAAGTTCATATTAACACATGACTGAAATGACTGTAGCATCAATAGACACACCTGGGAACGAACGTGAGCGGAGTATTTGAAGTGTGCAACCATTTGAGAATTTTTGATAATGTCCAATTTCCCTTTAAGGGGGGACTAAGGACGCTATGTCCGGTCGGTGATCCAGACCCAAGGACGATGTGTCCAAAGCTTGGATGATGTCAGAAACAGCTCCCTTAATCTAGTGGGCACCTACGAGGCAGAGACAAGTCTCTCGTGACCAGGGGTCTTTGGAGCACTGAGGAGCAGTGCTCCAAGGTCTGTAGATTCCCTTCGAGAAGACGTTAGTAGAAATCTCAAACTGGCTGGGGGGAGATGCTAACTCAGTTTTTGTTACCACTTTTCCTTGCCCACCTGCCAAGCCACCTGTCTTCGTCATGTCTTCGGTGGCAGCAGCGCCGAGCCAATCTGCAACTCTGCGAACCCGGAAAGATCCACCTTTCATCATTGTCCAAGGTAAAGACCGAGGAGAGAGGAAAGGGTAGACAGAGTACGTGTGTGGCATGAAGGAAGGCACTATGGAATGCTCGAGCTTCGCCTTTGTTGGCACATAGCAAAGGAGGGATGAAGAATGAGAACCTTGAGTCTAAGTCGTAAATTAGTACAGCAGAATAACCGCCGTTTATATAATGATGCAGCTAACCTCCGTTGAAGCACGAATAGCAAGTCGTTTTGCAGTGTCCATTTTGTCGGTGTCTTTAGCACAAATCCTGATCTAAATGCATTTTCAATACTTGCTTAGACGACAGGTAGTAAAACCTGCCTTGCCCTTGTGGCCAAGGTTCTCCACATAAGCACCAGCAAGACGTGATATGCGTTGGACCAGGTCCTGACGAATAGGTTGTTTTGAAGGCAGCTCAACAATTTCATCAATAATACCCTCGGAGTAGGTTAGCTTTCTATCACCGGAGTGAACTTCGACAACCTTACCTTTTTCAGTTCACTCAAGTGCTCTGTGAGTTGTTTCATTGTGCCTCTTAACCCTTCCACTCGCAGGGCAAGTGGATTAGAAGCTAGCGAGATGTGGACGTTATACTGCATAGAAAGTTGCAATAAGTCGGCACCGTCTGGAAAATTAGTCATTACAGGAGGAGTGCTGTGAATTGATCAGAATTTACCTTTCCCAAGAATAAGAAAGAGTTGACTAGGGTTGACAGAGAATGCTGCGGAAGGCGGCTCAGTATGAAAACAATGTGCAGAACAAAACTGACTTTTAATAACAACCTCTGTCCTATCCCTCTGCCTTCTCTCGATTTCCTTCAAGGAGGGCCAGTTCCACTGCTTCTCTATAATAGATTCCGCATACTCTACTTTCCGTCTGGAACAACGCGTCCATAAAGGGTCGAGGTTATACAACTCTGTAAAATTCCGTAGCTGGTCCTTGCTGAAGGACCGACATAGTGTGTCCAAGAGATTATTGTACTCTTCTGCATAGTTAGACGAGTCCGGTGACGAGTGCCTCTTAGGTCTGCAGCGCTCAATATCATCCAAGGTTGGTTCCAGGCCAGCAGCGTGTATCGAGGCAAGGTATAGGTCGACACGAGTCGGCTCTAGTGGATTTCGAGACTGTGCGGGTGTATTACTCTCCACCGGCTGCTCTGCCTTCGTTTCTCTGTGGTATTGGGCCCGCTTTGGCGTTTTTGTCTTCGCTAGCGCATTACTAAGTCCAGCAGATAGTCTCTCTGTCTGCTGAAGGTTACTTGCTGGGACAGCCGAGGTCGCGAACGCTGCTTGTGACGAGTAGAGTCTGTGGCGCCGCCAATAAAGACACGATGAGCACAGAGAGCGCGATGTCCGTAGTAGCGGAGACGACATTCAAAAAGAAAGACCAGTGCCGGTCCACCCTACTAGGTACTGTCGGGCGGAAAACTAACTATAGTTCGCGGCGGAAGAGTTTAAGGTACATAGATCACGTGACGATACATAAAACACTGCCAAGTAATGATTTCGAGTATGCCTTCAGAGTTATTCAGCAGAACCAGCTTCAGCGGCTTGGTGGTCTGCATACATCCCCTTCTCGTTGTCTTCACCTATCTCACCTTCCCAACCATTATCAGCGAGGTATTTCATGAATTTAGCGTCCTCGTCTGCAAGGTCAACCCCAGTCATGTCTGGGACGCAGAAATACGTGATCAGGACACCGGTTACGCCACAAATAGCGGCAATAATGAACGTCCACCTTCAAAGGCAGCTCAACAAGCGGATCCGCATCAAGAAAAACGTCTAAAACTTACTGTTTACCCAGATTGTTCTGTATGGGAGTGAAAGCTTGAGTGCCAACGGCTGCTCCAGTCTTCCCAATAGCAGCAGATAGGCCGTAGCAGGTGCCACTGTTGACTAGTTTGTACATTGTACGGAATCACCCAATTATCATGAATGGCGTACCGGATCGGTGTCGCATATGACTCGGAGCTCGTCAGACCAAGCATATCACCGGGTCCCTAATTAGAAATGTGAGACTAAATATCGCTGGGTTCAAGAAAATTGCATAGATACCATGTTTCCGCTTGATTGCATAAGCCCATAGCTAAATGAAGCTATCAGTGAGGGACAAACGAGATCTAATGAGATAACTCACAAAATGACAAATAATGGTATAATTTTCGTGATCTTGTTGTAAGCCAGTCCAATGATGAGGCCGAATAAGAGGTATCCAGAAAAGCCAAGCATCATCTAAGTACGGATCAGTGTGCGCTTATGATCAAAGAGGCATTGTTCACCGTATTTCTTCGACCCAGTCTATTACAAAGATAAGCACCCACAAAAACACCAGGGAGCGCGATTATTCCAAGAAGAAGCTGCCATTCTGCCGTCGCCTTTATGTCGCCGTTGTGGATAACGCTTGAAATAATGGTACCCGAGAAGACACCGTTAGGGAATGTGACCTGAGGGAGAAGGGTATGAGATCTGGGAAAGTACGACTGCAATACTTGGCTCACAAAATCGTAAAGGAACCTGGCTCTACGATGAGATACAAACTAGTGCTTTTGTCCTGTGAACGACTCACCAAGCCCCACAAGTTCCGATCAGCTCTCGCCAATATCGCTTGAATACCAGTCCATATGGGACGCGACCTAAAATCACATTAAAAATAGGGGATGTCAAAGCAGACTTATACGTACGTTTGATGGCACCCTTGCGGTACAGCTTAGAGCTCAGCATCCGAAGACGGAAAAAGAATACAGTCAAAGGGAGTAATATGCCAATACCAAAGCACACGCGCCAAACCGTCTCTAGGTGATTCTCCCCAGCAGCTGATAAGACAATCAGAAATACCGATACAGCGAGGGGGCCACCAAACTGATTCGAATTGTTAAGATCTCCGTCTGAATAGTATGGGCATACGCACGGATAGAACGAAGTTCGTGACCATGATGAATACTGCTCACTTCGTAAGGTCATACATATTTAGGATAAATGATAAAAATTAACCTGGACCGCGATTTTTCTGTGCTGTCTCGTTTGCAGCTTCGCTAGCACTCGTAGAAGAAGCCGGATATTCACCTCCAACGCCCTAACAAAATTGATCATGGAGAATGCATCACGAAAAGAATGCATACCACACCCGTGATGCCTCGAGCGATAGTTAAGAACCAGAACAATCCCTGGGCGCTTCCATGGGCACCGTGGGCCGCAGTACCAAGGGTAGCACCAATTACGATCAGTAGGGTTGTTGAGACAAGGGCAACTTTGCGTCCCAGTCTGTCACAAATCAAACCCACAAATATCTGACCAAGGACAGCACCTTTTAACTGTCAAAATCAGATTTGTGCAGGCTAGTACCACCACTCACCAACTAGCAAGGAATTTGAGACCCGAGTGGACACAATAGAAGTGTAATCCTTTGGGTATAATTGCTTGAAGATAACCTAGTAAATCAAGTCAAGAACTTTCCTATTACTGTCTGATGCCGACGAACGTTGCTCATCGTCATCAGATTGTTTTGGTCTGTGATGGATCAGGTGACCAACTGTTACTTATCTGCGGTCTAAAGCCAAAACCTACAACCGTCACTGATCAAACCAAACCCAGCGGCAAGGATGGTGAAATATGCACTGAGCGACTCTTTTTTGTCGAGGTCATGTGCTGTAGCCTTTAGCTCTGCTTCGTAGGTCTTTGCAGTGACCTTAGGAAGGTCACCGGCTTTCGGCTCCTCATCAACGGAGTTGATATCTTTCTCAACAGACATAGTACTGAGAGTGCCCAAAAGAAAACAAGCTGGTGTGAGAGAGATGAAGGGTCGACGGCTTATTTCGTAGATCCATCATTTTATAAGTGGATACTACATGTGCTACAATAGTGAAGCTCTGCAGGATTACTGTATGTTATGTATTTTTAGTGCTATAAACGCTCACTTATATCCTAATACAGGATGCTCATAGTCCTGAAGGCCCAAACGTTCACATCATCCATGAGAACAGATGGAACGTGTCTCGTAGATGCATCGATGAGCATCTGTCCCGAGAGCACGATTGTGCCACTGCAAGGCGCTGTCCAAACGTTGATCAATCGAGTGTGCTGCCTTTCTCAGTGTATAAGCACTTGAGTAATGCAAAGTAATGAGTATGGACAGTGATAGCGGAAAACCGCCAACCGAAAAGTCTCATATCATTACGAAAAGATATGTCAAGCTGACTAATAGCTAAGAAATGGGATAGATCGATAACATCTTATCGTAATTATATAATTCACGCAAAAGGATACTCCGCTTGAACTTTATTTTGTGAAAGCAGACTTTACTGCCGACGAGAACAGCGAGCAAAACAAAATGGCCAGTCTTAACGGCACTTCGCGCAACCCTATCGATGATGAGCTTGATTTTTCAGAAATTGAAGCCAAGTGCGGACCTCTTACACTTTCAATTTAACTTTTGCTCATTTTCTCCGCTTAGATATCGCGTGGACTTTGACGATGGCTTCGACAGCATAATTGTGGTCGACGGCGTACCTATTATTGACAAGTCTAAGCTAGATAAGTTACTCGCAAAAATCGCCAAGGAGTTCTCCAGAAGAGGGGCTGTGATCAAGCCAGATGACATTTTCGTACCATGGGACGACAATGCAGGGAAGACCAAGGGGTACGCATGCATTAGCCCTATTGCTATACTTCTGAGAACTAAAGTATGGTAGCTTCATCTTTATTGACCTTGGCAACCCAGACGCGGCTGCTTTTGCGGCCAGTGCAATGAACGGACACCCCTTTGACGCGAAGCATACTTTCCGTATCAATCGATTCACCGACATTGAACGCTATGCAAACATCGACGAGACATATGTTGAACCCACAGTGGAGGAATACCGTCCAAAGGTCTGGCTTCACTACCCCAGTCAATATGTTAGACTCACTTGCCAAAGGAACATCTCCGAGCATGGCTCGCTGATTCTCAAGGACGTGATCAGTATGTGACTTACCGAGGTGATGACGTAGAAATCCACTGGCACGGGAAGCCTTCGCAGTGTGAAGTTGCCTATGCAAAAAAAGTATGTAGCCGTCCCAGTCATCCGTATCTACTAAGTCTCTTGAAAGAATTGGACAGAACTCTACGCCTCGTGGTCACCGCTTGGTACATATTTCGCTACGCTTTTTCGTCAGGGTGTCCGCCTGTGGGGTGGACCATCATGGGAACCCCAACATCGTTTTGCGCACCCCCTCGTCAAGTTGATCGACTTTTCTCCATGCGAAAATTACCTTGTCACTTGGTCACATGACCCTATCTCAGTCCCCGCTAATCTCCCTCAAGGCCCCGAATTCTTTTCTCCTGAGGACGAGGGGAATAACATTGCCGTTTGGGATATCAAGTCCGGTCAACTTCTTCGCACGTTCCCCACCACGACCTACGAGAATGAGGATCCAGCAATGAAAAAACAAATGCAGTGGCCTGCCTTGAAGTGGAGTTCCGATGACAAGTTCGTTGCTCGTGTAACGCCAGGACAGCATATCAGTGTCTACGAGTTACCAACCATGGGCCTTCACGATAAAAAGAGTTTGAAAATTGAGGGAGTTGTCGATTTTGAATGGTGCCCTCATGGAGAGAAGGATAAGGAAGACGCCGAAAAGGCCGCGAAAGCCGATAAAACCGGGAAAAGTGCCAAGAAAAGAGAGAACATGCTTGCCTACTGGACGCCTGAAGTCGCCAATCAACCAGCGCGAGTGACCCTCATCAGTTTCCCAAGTCGCACTGTGCTACGACAAAAGAACTTGTTCAATGTCACAGAGGCAGGTGTTGTCCGTTTTTTCTATGGTTGGTCCTTTATTGAAGATCGATGTTATAGTGTAAACTTCATTGGCAAAATCAGGGTGATTTCCTTTGTGTTAAGGTTGACCGTCATACCAAGACCAAAAAATCTATTTTCTGTAATCTCGAGATCTTCCGAGTTCGCGAGAAGGACTATCCTGTTGAAGTTGTTGAGTTGAAAGGTGCAGAGACCCCTGACTTTATCGGATCGTTTACTGACATGTCATATAGATACAGTGACAGATTTCTCTTGGGAGCCTAAAGGGGAGCGATTTGCTATTGTGTCAAGCAATGACCCAAACCTCGGTAACCCTGGGCCTGGGATCACAATTAAAACCGACATTAGCTTCTACCAGCTGGATCGTGCCAAGAATGATTTCAAACTGCTGCGTACGTACTATCAACAATATTGGTTGGCTTTGTCTTTTGATCATTTTACAAACAGGCACGCTTACGTCAAGGACTAGTAATACGATACGCTGGTCTCCTCGAGGCAGACATGTAGTTCTTGCGACAGTTGGTTCATCGACCAAGTCTGAACTCGAGTTCTGGGATCTGGATTTTAGCACTGAAGAACGCCGAGAAGGCCAAAACGTCAAAGAAGAATGGGGCAGCGGCATTCAGCAACTTGGTTCTGCCGATCATTATGGTGTGACTGATGTGGAATGGGACCCAAGTGGGCGGTACTTGGCCACCAGTGCGAGCGCATGGAGACACACGGTTTGTCGTACTTTTAGTCACTACCATATTATGCTAATTGCTACACAGCTCGAAAACGGCTATGCTATTTGGGACTTCCGAGGACAAGAATTGGAAAAGCACATCCTTGATCGCTTCAAGCAATTCATTTGGAGACCGCGGCCTCGCAGTCTTCTTACAAAGGATCAGCAGTGGCAAATTCGCAAGAACCTGCGTGAGTATAGCCGCGCATTCGATGAGGAAGATGCTGCGGAAGAGAGCAATGTCAGCGCAGAGCTTATCGCTCATCGTAAGCGCCTTCTTGACGAGTGGAACGCATGGCGCGCACGGTGTAAGCGAGACATTGCAGAAGAAAAGCGGAGTCGGGGACAAAAACTCAATGGCGAGCATCACGAAGAGGAAAAGGAAGAGATTGAGGAATGGATTGATGAGGTTATTGAGCAAATCGAGGAGGAGGTCGTAGAGTGAATACTCTGATGTATTTAGTCGCAGGCATACACGTTGCTTTCCCATGCCCTTCGTCCATGGGGGTTGTCCGAGGCGGTGTTCCGTCAAGGGTTCTGCCTTTACCACTCAACTGGGTTCTTCTCGGATTTCCCCACCGAGTACCGATCCAATATCTAATCTAATTCTTCCTCGTGGTCGCCACTGACGCTAAGCACGACACTTGTTCGATATCGAGCAAACACGCTAGCATTGAAATCATAACCCTTTCAAAGTTTAAGTTCTCCTACTTGACGACGCTTGCCATTTGATTAGCGCTCATTTTCAAGTATGGTGCCTATTGGACCATCCCCCGTATCACTAGCTGCCTCGACTTCGGCTTCGACGCTATGGGCAACAGGTGAGTTTGATCTGCACCTATGAGCGACTTAGTCCAAACAAATCATCTGCAGCCTCAAAGGAGTGGGTGATCCCAGCTAAACCCAAGCCCGGGCGAAAGCCCAAGAAGGAGAGCTCTGCTGGCCCTCCAGCCCCAAAGGATGATGAGGCAAGCACCTTCTTATAACCTGCGTTTCATATCGTTGACATTGATTGCAGGACTCAGAATCCGCAGGTAGGCGTGTTCAAAACAGGTGAGGAGCCAAACAATTCTCTGTGACACCGTCCGCTTATTCTTGCTTCAGAGCCGCCCAACGCGCATTTCGCGAGCGCAAACAGTCCCAGCTCGCTGAACTACAAGCTCGCCTTCATTCTTACGAACAGGGAGAAATCGAGCGTAATGTCGCACTCCAGAACATTGCGAAGAAAATGAAGGATGAGAACGAGGAACTCAGAAAGGAGAATCAGATGTTGAAAGAAAAGATTGCTCGTCTCGAGTGGGAAGCAGATTCGAACGATGGAGACAGAAAAAGGAACAGGGAGAATGTTGCGGTCGTGTCACCTAGCATGTCCCCCGAACGATCTGTTCGCAACAGCAACAAGCGAGCGAAGATGGAAGCCGAGGTGACTGACTCGCCGCAGGGCCTTCATCTCTCCTCCTACAGCCCTCCATCTACTTCAATGGCTTCCTCTCCTGATGACAGAACTACCCCCAACTTCTCAGCAGGCCACGAAAGTCGTTCAGGACTTTTTCCCACACCCCCACCTTCCCTCACACACATGCTCAACTACCCTTCGTCAGAGCCTGTCCCAGCACTAGACGCACAAGATTCAGCGGGTTCTTTCCAATGTGTACTGTGTAGTCCGGAGGCTCCTTGCGTTTGCAGGGAGATGGCCATGCAGCAAGCCGTCACTGACACTAATTTAAGCCACATATCACTCAAACCGGAACATGATCATCCTGCTATCATGTCACCTATGGGCCAATCCACGCAGCTAGGGGCATCTACATCTTCGCAGATGAGCATCCTCGAGAACCTCCCGGCATACCAAGCGCCTGTACCAATACGTCGACGGGTGCCGGGTCAGAGCACAAACCCAGTCTTCTCTGTGACTCCAATTTCAGTCCCATCGTCATCCGCCAAATGTTCAGGTGACCCTGCTAATTGCATGGCATGTTCAGACGACGCTTTCGGAAAGGCGTTCTGCCAGGCAATCGGGCACTCCATCAATTCGACGTCACCGTGCATCGACTGCCCTGTACGAACTAACCAATCTGACAAAATTGTTGTCGGTGGTTGCTGTGGCGACATCACGAAGTGTGGGTCTTGTGGCATAGCGCCCATGATTTCGTCCACGAATTCTCCTCGTGTTGAGACGTCGATACCGACCGACGATGCTTGGCGTCAGCTCAAGTCGCACCCAAATGTTGCATTCGCGGATCTGTCACTATTGGCCGAAGTGGTTGCTCGTAGATCCAAGTGCACTGGCTCACGGGTGGTGATATCACCGGCGCCAGGATCCATCACGCCTGAACGTAGCACACTCATAGCAGGACATTCTCGTCAGGGTGGATCCACGGCACCAGATCATCATTCGGTGCTTCTGACGGATCCACATGAGCGGTACCATCAACAGCAAAGGGAGCAGTCCTCGCCACCAAGACTTGTTCCACAAGAGGTGTTGATCGAGTGTGGACGTCGAAGAATGCGGGAGGTGAATGCAGATGGCGTCAGAGAGGCGCTCCGACTGCTGGACTCTAAGTTTGCACATGCTCGATAGGTCTCGTTATCTCATGCTTATGGATCCTGTTCTGTATGTAGTATGTATTAATCGCCTTGCATTATGATATCCATCCCAACTTGCATAAATGAGTTGCTGCTATTCCTCTTTATTTGGATATCCGTCGTGTCTATCAATCCCACCAGAAAGCGGAGGAGACCCTGTCCACTGCTCAAATCGCATCCACTCCATTTTGATTGCCCTCATCTTCCAATGCAGCAGACGTTGCTGACGTATGGACAATTTCCGTCTGCCAAGCTCCGGGTTCAAGCTATAGGAGCGAAACGTCACAGCTAGTGTGCGGAGATCGGCGCGTTCCAGCTCGAGAGGAAATGGTTGAACTTGTGCCCACATTTCACGTAGCACCCGTCTTGCCACTGAATATGCTCCCACAGCAAAGTATGCATGGGCAACTGCATCGATGGAGGGCACATCAGGAGCAATACCAGCACGAATCATTGCACGGAAAACCTGCATAGCTTCCTCCGGCTTTCCCCGACGACCATAGCCATTGACGAGAATGGTGTACATTATTGCATTGGGCTGGATGCCGGCCTCAAGTGCATCTTGAAGCACTTGTCTAGCGCCTCGGATGTCACCCATCTTTGCGTACCCATCCATGAGCGTTGAGTAATGGTGGATGGTTGGGTGAAGCCCTTGATCCAACATGTTTCGGAAAGCAGTTTGAGAAGTCCCCATGTCAGACCTAGCGAGTGCTTCATACTTCAGCCTTAGTGCAGTGGTGGCACGATCGCTTTGGATAGCCTGCTGGGAGACCGACTCCAGGATCGGTCCGAACCAAGATTTCAACCGTAAACGACGGGGAAGTTTGAGACCGGCTGTAGGATGATAGTGCTCAGTGGTGCCTAGAATACGTCCCTCAGGAAACTTGGGGTTGTAAGTTCGCTTCTTAGAGTACTTGGCGGCAGTCGTGTTCCACCCACATCCGTAAGCCATGAATTTCTCGCGACGAAGGATGCTCCGCAGGATGATGTGGATGTGTCGGATGGTGGGTCGAAGCGAAGGGGATGAAAATGAACGAAGGATACGTATCAATTGACGAGGACCAGTTCCTTGTGCTCGTTCGAGGAAACTCATAAGAATTTCTACCGTGTGGCCATCAGGACTAATCCCGACAGCACGCATCGTCCGCAAAATATTTCGCATCGCTTTGAGACCCATGACGTCAAGTAATCCGCTCATTAGTGCGTTGAATATATGCGCCGTTAATGGAACACCCTGGACGTCAACTGGGAGTGTTGTCAGCGGCTGCACCTGCATCATGCTACAGAAAGCCTCAGCAACAGCAGCAGATCGCGCGTTCAGCAGCACGGCGACGACGCTCATGGCTTCGCGACTATGACCTGCAGCTAGATATCCTCGAATGAGTGCTGCTAGAATGGAGGGATCTGGATGGATACCAGCTTGTTTCATGTGGTCCAGAAGTTTGAGTATGCGCGAAAGTTTGCCTTCTCTTGCCATGTAGCGCAAAAGAATTGAGAAAGTAGCCGCATTGGGCTTTACAGCAGGAGGGTCTACGGGGGTGCGCGTTGATAAGGTGTCGGGGGTGTGCTCGCCAACGAGCCCGGTGGTACTGCCAGATCTCGTGGGATCTCGACCGCGTCCACCAGGAAGATCGAATGCTAGCATAAAACGAGTGGCTGCTTTTTCGTCTCTCGAGTCTA
>QLOO01009470.1:0-12334 GCA_003313855.1 Suillus sp. MG131
ATCCTCGCGATGGGTAAAGATCAAAGAAGCGTTGGTCCTGCGTGCACTATCAGGTTAGAGTAACTTTGTTCCTTAATCTGTCCCATAACTTCAATTAAATTTCCAGTGTGCCCAGTCGACAACCGAAAGATCCTGCAGCTCCCCATTGCAGGGCCACATATCCGCTCTGGCGTAGATATCAGTGCCATGCATTGCGTCCTGCAGCTGCCTCCTGCCTACAATTTCGTGGTGAGTTTCCGTTCTACACTCGTTTTGTCGCTCTACCCGCCCGATTCTCCGATAAGCCTCCTTCCACAAAATCCCCCATCTCCTTGTGCATAGTCGGCCACACTCTGTCATGACTTGCATTGTTAAACGTGCGCACGCATTTTCCAGAACCCGACTTGATCCTTTCCTGCATGCATCAGGGGGCAAGGTGGACGTCCAAGTGGGCGCTTGTTCGACTGTATTGTCGACATGAAGTTCTTTGATAAGCGTCATATATGGAACAAACGTTGGAGACCATGGCCCATGGGAAATTATCATACATGAACATGCGCACACTAGGGGAATCGATTGGATTGGATAGTTAACAATAGCGCATCACGAAGCCTGGAACGTTCGGCGTCAAAGAAAACCATGAGTGTCTGGAGTCTGGACTCGGCGGTGAGTTGTTAATGTGAAAATTATTCATAAATACATCTTTTGAACGCTCACTGTACCATCCAGAATTCCATAGCCTATTAGGGGAGACCGATATTTTGCAGCCACTCGCAACACATTTAAAGGGCAATCTAGAGAGCGCCTCTGCAGCACTACACTAGCTAGAATGTGTACTCGGCTCGGAATGTTGAGAACCCCGATGGCGGCCTGTGGGTTTCGATGCGTTGTGCAAGTGCTCTACCGTCGAGGTGGCCAGTTGTATGAAAACAAAGTCGGAACGCGAATTTTAGATGATATTTACGCAATTGTTCCTATTACAAGATCGTGAATGGCGCTGGTGAGTTCTTGCTGGCGATTATGCCGATTATGCTGATTGCGGTGCTGTTCCATTGTTTCATATATCCAATGAGATGTAATCCTTTCCTATGTATTACGATATATTACGATATACGACAATGTCTTCTCCCGGTTCTCTGATCGGGACGGGGGCCTTCACTGCTCTGCGACATACTCTGACATGCCCCATCTTGGAGTGTGACGATGAAGAATTCATGCTCAATTGACATCCAACTGCTGCACAAAACGCATACCTCAGGAAGTTCGCGACGTCGCCTGTGTAGTCACGCTTTACGTTCTGATCAATTTTCAATCGTTACGGCATTCCATCGACAACTGGATGTATTTGATAGTAGTGCAGCTACTAGTACTGACTTATTAGGGTGAGTCGATTCTACTTATATGAAGATCCGCGCTAGTGGCGCCTCACTTCCGAGTCTTTTGTGTTTGTTGCAATACCATATCTCGTCCTAGCACTCACTGTTTCCCCCAGCACATAAACCTTTATTCTACGCATTCGCTGCTCACTGCAGCAGAACGGCCGACATAGCCTTTGTTCCGCCGAAGGATTCGTCAATGGGTATCATGCTGAACGAATCTGATTGACGCCTGGATGGAAGCGAACAGACCCGAATTTTCATTTGCGCGCTTGTGATACCCATGCCGTGCCGTGCCCCCATGCGCAATCCACATTGTTGATAGTGTTATATACTTGAACGGACGCCCGGGTGAGTACTAGCTTCCTGCCCCCTCCGTCCTCCCTGAGCAGCGGTTGCCATGCATCTCTTTTCATACTTCTGGCTTTTAACTTTCATCTTATCATGTCTGGCTGCAGCTCCTTCAAGAACGATTGCCAAGAGAGCTAACAGCCCATACGTGAGCTCCAGTAAAGATGGGTTTTCTGTCAACGGAAGGTAAGAACGATTTCATTCATCAACATGCGGCCAGCAAACACATCGCACCATAGCTCACTTAGATTTGTTGGGACTAACCTGTACTGGCTGCCGACGTTGGAATCGAACGACGACATATGGAATGTGCTGAAAAACATATCTGACACCGGTATCAAGGTCATCAGGATTTGGGCATTTAACGGTTCGTTTATCGTCTGTCTACCGAGTTTTTGATTCTATCGTCTTGATTGACAGACGTGGAAAACGTTCCTGCGACCGGAACATGGTTTCAGTTGGTCCAGAATGGCACCACTACAATCAACGACGGACCGAATGGACTGCAGAAACTTGATACG
The DNA here is from genome assembly GCA_003313855.1 of Suillus sp. MG131. Taxonomy (NCBI): domain Eukaryota; kingdom Fungi; phylum Basidiomycota; class Agaricomycetes; order Boletales; family Suillaceae; genus Suillus; species Suillus sp. MG131. Next base: position 2,228 of record QLOO01009470.1, read on the forward strand.
ATTATCCAGATGGCAGAACAACAAGGACTATATGTTATCATGTCGCTAACGAATAACTGGAATGCAGTACCTAACACGACGATAATTGGACCACCTGATGTGCTTACGTCTGTCGCTTTGCCGCGCAACACTCTATCAAACGACTTTGGTAAGTCAATACTGCACTTGGTGCTCGATTAAACGTTGGACAAATCGTCATTCTTATAGGCGGTATGGATCTATACGTCCGGCAGTTCGGGCTTCAGAACCACGACGATTTCTACACAAACGATAATATCTTGACTGCGTTCCAGGCTTACACCAAGGTGATTGTATTGCGCTATTTCAACAGTCCTGCTGTGTTTAGCTGGGAGCTTGCGAATGACGCTAGGTAATTAGCCCCGTGTATCTATTGCCTTGATACATGCCATTCATCATGCGTCAGATGCAACTCGACCATGCCCACCAGTGCAACATGTACTACACAAACCGTCACAAAGTGGCACGCTTTGATGGCTGCATTCATTGCGTCCCTTGATCCTAACCACATCGTTTCTGCTGGGTAAGTATCACATGATGTCGCTTTAGGGTTCGGTTCTCATTCCTTTGTAGGACATCCGGATTTCAATGCACAGATTGTCCGAAGTTGTATCCCGTAGCGCCAACGGCTTCGCCTACGCCCTCTCCCGCACCTGGCAAGAAGCGCCGTAGAGTCGCTCCTCTAACAAAGGGGCAGATCATAAAGCAGCGTGCTGAGTCAAGACGCCAAAACAGGGCGGCCGCTAAGCGTGCAGGAACCTTGAAAGAAGACGGGATAATGATAAGGGGTCGCTGGATATCCACAGGTACTTTAGTCTATGCTGTCGGAATACGGTGTTTCTGATCATTTTTAGCAACGCGAGAAGTCTCCAGCTCGATCGACTCCTCAACGGACGGTTCATCTGGTGTCGACAGCCAGGACATCCTCAACATCCCCAACATAGGCTTCGGTTCCTTCCAGGTATATCCCGACCAGGAATCGTACGGTCCTAATGACCCAAACCTCGACCCCATCCAAAACAAGATTAACTCGAGTCTTGCGTGGATTCAGCAATCGGCTCAGTCTGCTGCTGCGTGAGTTTAAACCTGTGGCTCGACGGATATTTAACTTACATTCCTTTTAGCGTCGGGAAGCCTCTTGTCCTCAACGGATTCGGTCTAGTCACCCAAAGCAATTTGAACAACTTCGTCCCGTTCAATATGTCTTATGCTCCTTACGCATCTAACACAGGTAATATCACATTATCGATCGACAGCCGTGTACTCATGTTCTTATCTTCGCAGTGGTCATGGACGCCACCGGGACGTCAGATTTCGCCAACAGCGCGCAACAAGAACAGGGTTACAGCTCATTCTTGGAGAGTGCGTAAATGCAGAAGCGATAATGACCAATCATCCTAAACTCTATTGCAGTGGGTAACAGCGCTGGATTGGCGGGCATCATGCAATACCAGGAAAATATTTTCCATCCTTGTGATGTATTTCATTTTCATTGACGCTCGTTGTAGTGGGGCTCTGCTGGCATCACCCAGTCAAGTGCTGCCATCCAGTTGGACACGACCAACTCCCCATCAACTGGGGGTTCGCCTAACGACGGTTACTCCATGTACGCATTCCATTATGACATTAATAAATACTCCAGCTCACTGAATCTTATAGTGCTGGCAACACTGCCATTCAACAAATCCTGAAGCAGGGCGCGCAGGCGATGGCTGAAAATTCGTGAGAACTATTGATTCTTGTTAACATCGAGAAGGACTCTTTTTTTCCTTTTGTGCATTGGTTCCTTAACTTTAGAGACACTTTTATGTCGTGATTCTTGAGAGTCATGCGTATCACAGACGATAGTAGGGCGGGACCGTCATCTGTTTCCTGCATTTGATACGTGCGGTTGGGGCAGATTTCATACCTTCTCGATTTCGGACGAGTTCAGATACTGTGTTGGTAGCATACTAAGTACGTCGATTAAAGGAACGCAGGTTGTGAGTGTTGTAATACGTAGGTGAATCACTAAACATGAGTGATGATCATAGCTTGGGTGCGGTAATTAGGAGTTGATATCTGTCGAAGGACTACAGTAAATTTGCACCAGCCCGAATTAATTTATGGAAAAGATAAGCTAAGTCTTGGTCAATCTGGCATAAATACTAAATGCGATTTTCTGGATGCTCGTTTCGCTTCTTCAGCTTTTCCATCACTAGACCGACGTTCTGGCGAATTTTCCCAAAGTCTGTTGCTGCTGCTGCTGCTGAAATATCTTATTGTTCTGCGCATTCGATAATAGCCGGGAAAGCGGTGATGCAATATTGTGTCTATGAATCTCGTTGTCAATTTTGTTGTAATGAATTGATTGATGGAAAATAATGACTATGCGTGCACCGGTCACCTCCCCCGAAAGATGATTTCCATCGATGGATTATCTCGATGAGTCTGCTCGAGCTTCTCTGCCACATGCGATTGCAGGATCGTAAGGGCCAGTCCGAGGTGACGTGGTTCGAGATTATTAATTTGCAGCTAGACGGCAACACCAAAATCCGCAGCAAGTGCTGGTCATCCAGATCCTTAGCGCGTGTCGTCCATCTGGACCATGTCAGCTTCATCATGGTATGGAATTCCGACCACCCAATCAAAAAGGAATAAATGCCAGGACCTTACGCAAAGAATTCAAGAAGTTCGAAAGCAGTCAACGTCTCGCATTCCTACTTGAATGATTTTGAGTCCGGGGGCTACTGTGGAACATACTTTGAGACGAATGACCTGAGGCATGGGGTCAAGTTTGACCCGTTGGGCTTAGCCCCGCTGGTCAACAATTCATATCTTAACTCTCAAGTTGGACTCGTGATCTGTATTGCAGACCGAAATAACTCACTCGGAGGCCCATTGGTGTCACAGACCAACCCCATCACTGGGGAGTATAATATCTGAATCACAGGCAGATTATGGGCGTGCTCAGGTGATTTGTTGTCTGCCGTTCTGCAGGACATTCGATTCAATTCTGGCTAAAATTCACGCTGGACTTCAGTCAAGTTCACAGAAGATTGGCTCCGACCTTGGTTCAGTCCCACATTCATTCGTTAGTATACTCAACATGTAACAACATGTAAGGAGTACAGGGCGGTAGGATCACAATCATGGCTACTCCAGCAATACTCGTACAACACCCGCCAACGCTGCACAAAAGAAACGCTACACTTCCCATGGTTCATCCGATAACAAATCCACGGATGGAATTTGTGCCCGAAGGTCAGAAATTCTTTCTGCACCGATGCTATAGAATTGCATCAGCTCGATGATTTTATCCAGTGTCCCGCGATCTGCGCGTTCAAGGAACGACAATCCCTTCTCATATTCCTGAATCTTGATGTGAATTTCTCCACTCATTGGTGAGGCGAGATAAGAAGCAACAGCGAGCTTGATAGCCCTGCGAGAGAGTTCACGGCTTTCTGATATAAGATAGAGTGTTTGCAACACCAGGGTCAAGTCGACGATGTAGCACATGAAGCGCCGAAGCACCGCGTGGCTGAATAGCGTCAGTATTCTTTCGCTCAAAGACAAGGAGCAGTACGTACGACGTCTGGTACACATCGCGAACCCATATGCCAAGTACGATACTTGCCGCGATCGGTACCACGATGGGAGCCGCAGGTCCCGCGAGCGCAGACATGATACCTGCAATAGTACCCACCATGGGGAGCCCGATAGCACTGTGAACATTCAATGAGATAACGATCCATCCGTCGTTTAACAGACCGGCCTACATAGTCTGGGCGGGACTGGCTGGTAAATCATCTAGCTTATCGACCATGTTCACAATCAATGTCCTGAACTCTTTGCTGTGCAAGTACTGTGTGACTCATGTGAGGATAAGGTGGCAACAAAGAAAATAACCATTACACGATAAGGGTCATGAAAGTTCCATACAGCAACAATGTCCGTGTGAAGCACATTCAGACAGTCCTGTACCACACGGTTCTTGAATGCTGCACTTGATGCCAACACTTTCCAATATCCTGTAACACGGGAAGGCTCAGATTATGCTCAGGAATCACTAACATCAAATCGAAACAAACTTCTTTTGCCAACCCTGGCGATACGTAAATCACGAGCTAAGAACCAAGTAAGTAAGGCTTACTCGATGGATGTATTGATTTTGAGTCCAGGATCCACTCGTTGGGCGATGGAGGTCATCACTGAGGCTTCGGGCTCAAAATGCTGACGGACAAGGTTTTCTGTCATCTGGATTAGAGGGGCCAGTGTTTCCTTATGGCGTCCTTTGGCTACGATCATATATTTCAGAGGCACGCATGACAGGATAAGAATATTGGTACCCACTAGATATCGCAGCGTGGGGTATATGACGCCCAGCGAATTTCTGTAAGGGTCGGATGCAGATGTCTTTCAGCTCAGCATCTGCTTTTCTCTTGACAAGTTTCTTAAGTGCGTCTTTGCTCGACCTTCTGATGGTAGAGTTATCCAGAGTACGCTCCACCCGGTCGAGAAGCATATCGTATTTGGTGAGAACGACAACAACTGGTACTTTGACCAAAGGATAAGTTCCACCTCCACAGAACGATAGTGGTCGATCAACGTACTATTTCCCAGCTTTCCATCACGCTTCAATGCGAGAAATGCCTCGGTGCCAGTCTCCAATAAACGTCCGCCTGCACGGGGTATTTCAAAGCAAAGCCTCCATATATATCAGCGTATTATACAAACACGTCAGGATGAAAGCCCTACCAAACAGCATGCAATTGATCTTTTAAGGCAGGCTCAGCCCTCCGACGTTGAATAAAATCTTGGACTATTTTGACGTTGTCTTCTTCCCCTGGTTCAAAACCTTTACTGTCATGGAGAACAAACCTATCATTCTGTTCTGAGATAAACTCGGTGTTGATGTTAGCGTCGCCCGGCCGGTCGTGTGATGAGAGCTATGATAATAGCATCAGTAACACTCGGTATGATCGGTCGTGAACAGCTCACAGCTTCTTCCACTCCGAATGCCTGATTGATTAGTGAAGACTTGCCAACACCGGTCTATTTGAAGCGTTGTCAACAGAGGCATAGGATCCACGAAGACGCAATACCTTTCCTATCACCAAAATTCGAAAACTTTGTGCGCCTTTAGTGTCAATCAAATAACGATTATCCTGACTCACCGAGGACAAATCCGAATGATTTCGTCAGTGGTAGACTGGAGCTCTAGCATTTTACCAGAAGACGAGACAGCTTGCTATCTAAGACTGAGACGAGTTTCTGATCCAAGACGCGAATTCTTACTTTCTTTACTGTACTCCTGGAAAGCTCGATAACGATCTTGAATTTTTTGTGAAACTTGATGTATTCTGTACATGTGGTGAGTCGACAAGCATGGTGCGAACGAAATGATTATTCCTCAACCTTGTTTTCCGGATTCTCCTCTCGCACCAGACACGCGGAAGATATCTTCGGTATCGAAATAAATGTCTTCATGCTCGGTCTTGATTCCAAATAGGCTCTTGTGCTGTAGATGCAAGGACACCGAATCCCCAAGGGAAATCTCCCTATAATAACACATAGTTCAGATGGGCGCATTCATCTGAGTCAGGTCCTTACACGGGTGGAGTAAAGGTCTGTCGCAAAGTCTTTCCCGCTTCACGTTCAAGTGAGGCGTGCAAGTTGCCGATTCGTACTTCAGCAATCTGTGCATCCTTTGCCGACTTGCTGAAATCAATGGAGACACCTATTTGGTATAAGTAATCAGCTGGATTGGTCATTTGGCCGGTGCGAGAGTTGATTACCAGAAATGTAGAGAGGACGGGGGACGGGTGAGGTATGGAGGAACTTGGCCATTATGACCTCGAGCTAGGGAAAAGAGTCATCGCGCGCTCACGATACGTTACACTTATGTGGAGCGCAGGCTAGGCGCTGTGACCTGTTACCTCCAAAATAGATCTTGCTCAGAAACCATGTCGAGCACTAACAATCACGCTAACATTGTTAGTAAAGGTTGGACCCCGGACTTTGTCAGAAAGGTACGAGTCTGATTTGTGTTTAATGGTAAACGTCAGTTGAGATCCATTAGTGCCAGTTCCTGTGGGCTGCAGGAAATGAAAGGTCACAGAGAGAAAGCAGGTTGTTCTCAATGACCGTGGAAGTTGCAAGACGCGTTGAACTTGAAGTTGGGGATGCTGATGGTACTGTAAGGGAGATGACGTGTAGCTACGCACATGATTCTGGCGGTATGTAGTACGTGACTCCAACTCATGTGCCATGGCGGTGACTTCAGCGTTTTCACTGTCAGGTAAAATGTGTTTACTTACTGAGCGGTGATGGAGGTCCTCTCACTGCCATAATTGATCCATTCACCACGGAGGTCACAAGAGGTCACAGCCAGGCTATCAGTCTTCGACGTGAGGTTATCCGGACCCTAGTAGGACATGAGGCCTGAGGTCCCTGAGGCCTCGAGGCTGTGCCTGGACATTAACGTTTGATGATAAGCCTGCGCACGATGCTTCCCAATCTATTATCTCACTGACCTGCCTTCATGAATTCTTCAAACTTGAGACAGAGATTCGATCGCTTCCGAATCCTCATCATAGGAAGAGCGAATGCAGGAAAAACCACCATCCTCCAAAGGGTCTGCAATACACAGAAGAAACCAGAAATATATAACAGCGCTGGGAAGAAGGTGCGGAGCATTTTAGTAACAGGCTGATAGAGATACCTAGTAACTAATGTCTGTTCGTTCAACTAGATCAACGCTTCCATTTTGATGCCATCCAGAAAGGCAAGTTGGACAGTAACTCTACTTGCTATTGTCGCTCTTGGTTGGCAACATGACCTGACGTGTTCTCAGCGCGGAATGCATGATATCGAGAATGAAATGGTGTTTCGAAGCAACCCAGGATTCGTCTTTCACGATTCACGCGGGTTCGAGGCAGGCGGGGACTCTGAATTCGACAAGGTAAAGGCTTTTATCGCAAGTCGTTCTAAGGAAACCGATTTGAAGAATAGAATCCACGTCATATGGTAATTAGTCAAGTTGATATCTCGGGCTGGCTCACTTCTTTGACACAGGTATTGCATCCCAATGGATGAATCAAGCAGGTCTTTCACAGAAGGTGAAATCAAATTTTTCTCTCAGTGCGACACTGGGAGCAGTAAGTGTTTGCATCTGATCATTGTAGATGTTCGACTGATTTACCAAACTCAGTCCCAGTTATAGTATTATTTACCAAATTCGATGCTTTGTATGATGTCTCATACGCACTGCTCAGAGAGTATGATGAGTTACTATCGATGGAAGACGCTCAAGCACGGGCACCGAAGCACGCCGAAGAGTTATTTGCGAACGGGTCGCAATTAAAAACTCTATACAACTCCAAGGAGATCACATGGCCTCCAAGATGTCATGTATGCCTTCCTAGTAAGCTATTTATAGCTGAAGTGCGATAGACGATGACTGTGGTTTTACACTTGACATTAGACATGGACAAGAATGATGCAGATTGCGCACCACTCATGAAACGAACAGCGGAAACTCTGGATAATGAAGTGCTGAAGCAGTTATTCGTCTCAACTCAGCAAACCAACTTGGAGCTGTGCATGAAACATGCAGTCGAAAGGTAACTATCTAGAATATCATTTGCCTGTAACGAGCGCTGACAACCGAAATTGTCTAGAACACTTGCGGGACTTGTTGATTCTGCTGGTTCAATCTCATCTGAGATCTTATTCAACGTCGGATATCAAGAAGAAGCAATAGGCAACTTGGGTGCTTGGTTTCCACATATTTGGGTGAGATTTTTCGAATGTTCAAAAATTGTGTTCATTCATATTTGGTTGTTGTTTGCAGACGGTACGTCTGTTGATCCCGGATTTGATATGCTAATAGAAAGATCGCTGATTCATGGACAGTGGGTGAGTGTGTTAATCTTCCTTCGGGCTCGAGTCATACTGATTGAACCTGTTGCCCACTGTTCAGGCTGTGAGTCTGTTGATCCTCCTTTGGGCTGAGCCATGCTGATCGAAGTCATCACCCACTCTTCATAGAAGGCGAGTCTGGTGACCCTCTTTTGGGCTGGAGCGATGCTGATGAAGTTCATTGTCCACCGTTTAGTATGTAAGTACATATATTGAACCTCCTTCGAGCTCGAGCCCTGCTGACTCATGTCATTACTCACTGTTCCTAGGGGGTAAGCATATCGATTCGAGTTCGAGTTCGAGTTCGAGCCATTCTGATCGAGGTCATTGCCTGCTTGTCACAGACTGTGAGTGGTTAATCCTCATCCGAGCTCAAGCCATGCTAATAAATGTCAGGATGTGAGTGTGATCATCCACAGCTGATGTTGAGTCTTCAACTCATTGACGAGGCTGTCAATTTGTTGACAGGCTGTGAGTTTGTTGATCGTATGCCGCACTTGGGCCTTGCTGACCGAACAATTTGCTCTCTTGGCAGATTGTGAGTGCATTCATGATCTACGGGTCCCGTACCCCACTATTCAACAATGCTATTTCCACTCTGTTGACAGCGAGTGAGTCTATTGATCTTTCATGGAGCCCGAACCTTGCTGACTAAGTTGTCACTCGTCTGTTGACAGAGAGTGAGTGCGTCAATCTTTCATAAGATTCGAGCCTTCCTCACCAAAAGTAATTGCTGATTCATTAACAGAACGTGAGTGTGCTCATCCTCCACCATCGTCAAGCCATGCTAACTGGAGAAATTGCTGATCCATCGACAGCTTGTAAGCGTGTCCATCTTCCGCCAACCTCTTAACTTGCTCACTGTAGCAATTGTTGTTATGTTGTTAGGGTGTGAGTGTTCATTCTCTGTCAATGCTCACGGAAGACATTGCTGATCGGTTGACATGACAGATTGTGAATAGGTTAATTCATCGAGCTCGACTCATGCTGACTGAAGACATCACCTACTATCCATTCACAGGAGGTGAGAGTATTCGCCCTGACGAGCTCGAGCATTTTTGACAAAGGAAATTTCTAATCACCATTCGCAGTCTGTGAGTGTTTTCATCTGCCGCCAAGCTCGGGCATTGCTGACTAGAGTCATCGCTCATCCGTTGACAGATGGTGAGTATCTTCATCCTCATTCGAGTCTGAGCCTTGCTCACTAACAATAGGAAGTCAGTGTATTGATCCTCCGTTGAGCTCAAGCTCACCACTCACATTATGCATAAATCAACAGACTGTGAGTGTTTTGATCTTGGAGTCTTACTCATCAATAATATCTATCTGTTGGTAGAACGTGAGTTTATTCATCCTCAGTCGATTTAGACCTATGTTAACTGAAGGTGTTACTTATTGATAGAATGTGAGTGTAATGATTCTGAGCAGAGGTGGACTATTTTCAACTTTTCGTTGTGATTTCACTAGCTTTACGGTTATCATTGCGCAGAGATACGGTCTAGGATACTCTCTGTGGTATGCCCAAATCATCAGGCTACACATAATTCTCGTGTTGAAAGTGTGCCAGGCTCCCGGTTTGTCGCCGTTGGAGAACATTATGCAATTCAGCTCTGGTGAATTTTCGAGGCAATGTTGCAGCGGAACTTGCTCATCATTGATCACTCAGCTGCTGTCATTATTTTCGAGCACTCTTTCTATCTTTTCTACCAGCAACGCTATCTTCGGTCTGTTCACCCTGTCCGTGTCGCTCTTCAGCGATACATGGCGTCTCCACATGCAGCTGCTGTCCGGGAAGCCGTGAGCACTGCTGTCCGTGTATATCAAGGAAACCCCTCTATTTGGAAGGCCTTGCTACCTTTCGAACGCTCTCAAAGAAAGGCAGAATTGATCAAATCAATTCTCGAGGTCATTTTACAACACCGCCTGCGTATGTTTCAACCCAAGTTTGTAGCGCTCCCACTGATTTGCCTATTCACTTGTCTTTAGCAAGACCTTGATACTAGGAAATGCACCACCAGGTCTATGTTGTTCGGAGTTGAGCTGAGGTATTTTGCGGTAAATGCAGGTGACATGAATGGCCTGCTGAGGTGGTTTGAGGTTATAGAACTGTATTAAATGTAGTACAGTGATCCAATATGAGTATCACGATTATCATAGGATGGACAGGAACCATTGCGAGTAAAGCTA
>QLOO01009471.1:0-11971 GCA_003313855.1 Suillus sp. MG131
TTAAAGCTCACCTCCTGAGATATGGATAGTATCTGCAGTGCCCATCACTGCGAAGGTGATCGTGACGACCACGAGGATTACAGTGAGAAAGATGACCAACTTCCTGGATTGATACATAGCGTGTAACCGAGTGATGATGATGACTTGTGTTATATTTCAGTCGAGTCTGTACCACTGAGCCAAGGTGCTGCCCGCAGCTGAGTAGCTCACCATCCAGTATGGCATTCAAAATGAAGCCTGTATAACTATGTGCAAGAATAATAATAGTGCCTAAAATCCAGTTAGTTATTGACGAAACTCGATGCTTCCATCAAACTCACAGCTGTTACGGTCGATATATATTGACTCCAAGAGCTGGACAGCCCCACTCACCCCTGCATAGGAATATAATTGGTTGGATGTGAATCACAATACTCGGTAGAAAATACGCACTACATCTGTCAATGAGATTGATGGGTGATTTTCTGCATTCTGGCTGTCAGGAAGAGCGAACAATGTAAGTGATAAGACATACCCAGAATGCTCATGCTGATTGTGAGAGATAGCTGTTTAGAAACGCCCCAACTTGTGCATGGCATTAAAAACGTACATAGAGGACAATATCCCAATGTAGCGCACCTAAAAAAATTGAAGTCAGTACGAGTGGCTGACTGTGATTATCAATTACAGACGTACACTGATATACAAGACAGTCATGAATGACCAATGTTGCCTCTGCCCTGAATTAATGTATTATCCGTTTTTGCTTGGATTCTACTCACCCAGACCAGTTCGAACTAGTACGCAACCATTATTAGTGAGATCTTACGACAACGACATTGACCTATTTACCTCTTGTCCAAATGTCAGTGCTGGAAACAAAGATTGAGATGTTGTGTGTTCCCTCAATAAGAACTATCTTGCTTACCCCAGTCATATACCACTGCAGTCAAGGATGCAGCTGCGGTCGACGATAAAAATGAGGTATTACCAACATCGCCATACTCTTCACGGACCTGTTAAATAGCTGGCAACACGATTTCCATAGATCAGCGGCCACCAACTTGGGTCGTTCGATATCAGTGTCATATCTAAGGGTCTTTTTGGTGGTGAACGGCGACCTTGGTGGAAGTGTGACGAGGACCTGCTAAACCCAGCGCTTTTACACTGATATTTATATGCATAGGTGAAACGGATAGATATACGTTCCTGATAACCCCATTGATTGATTGTAATCATTTCCGCAACTACGTTATCAAGTGGAGCGGCGAGTCACCTTATCGTGCTTTTTTGAATCAAACTTTGTAGGGCGTTGTTCTGCACAGCAGTGATACACGCGAGTACCATCAACTTCGGATGCGTGATTTTCATCACCAAATTTCTCGGGTTAGCGGAACGTGGTGGATAAAGTCACAATGCTACCCTGAGTACCTTAGATAAGAGTTCCTTCATTGCCCTGCATGACTTCGATGAGGCTTATGAGGTCTCCGTTGAACCCAGTTCACTTGCTCATACTTAATTGCTTTTATGCTGGCTTGCTGATGCAATAACGAATCTATGTCAAGAGGGAAGAAAAAGCTGCAGGTGTTCGCGCGTCAAAGTAAGCTCTTGTGGAGAAGGATACGGCCATGAGTCCAAGACACCTCAGGTCAGTGATGCACTGCCACTGTAGCTGCGCACGTAGCCCTTGAATTATCACCTCGGTCACTACTCGGTAGTCCCTTACCATGATATATTGATAGCTTGATAGTCTCGTACTTCGAAGCACCCATGAAGCACCAACTTGCAACAAATCACGAGTGTTTGGTCCTTTCAGGCCGTTGTGACCCTAGGTGGGATCAATAACTTCCTCATCGATCGTCGTGTGAGTGACGAAAGGTCATTCAGTTCTGGTATCTGGAATGAGAAAGGGTTACTCACACACATTTGACAGTTCAATCATGTCACCAGATTTCTACCTGTAAAAAAAGTTTCAGATCCATCTATCGTGTCCCACATACACAATCATCCTATGAGATTCGTCAAAAATCACTGATGGAATGAGTTGTTGAGCCCTTTGTGTACCAATAGACTCCTCGGGTTCGAAAGTCGAGACCGAGTCCCTGCAAGCACAGCCGTGAGAGTGTGTGAAAACAAATTTCAAATTCAACCACCAGTTGCACCGCCACAGACTTCGGGCCCCGGCCCTCAATTCAGTGTTCCGCGTTTCTTGGTCACTACCCCAACCACGACTTTCATGACAGAGCGCGCCGATACCCTCCATGCATCAAGAGCAGATGTCTGGTACCTCAAGGAAATCGCGTTTGGAAGTACGGAAACAAAGCGAAGATTAAAGATCATATTGCAGAATTTCAATGGGTGCGTGTAGTTGCGCCATGTGCTTTGACTTCCACATACTCATTACAATGTCCAATAATTATTGTTGCTTCACAGACCGTGTTCTTTCATTGCTATTTGTTAGTTTCATCGTTGCTTTGACAGAGCATCGACACTGAGGTTGCACGTTATGCAGGCAATATTCTGATACTGCGAGGACAGATCGAGGTCCTGCCGTATGAGCGGGCAACGGTGTCGTACGAGTTTCTTTCGCAGCTCGTAGGAGAATATCTCCTCATGAGCTGTCCGGATATTGATGTCTCTGCTGCGCTTTCGATCATGCCCAGCACCACCAGTACGCACCACTTCTTTCTAACCGGTCATCGGTAAAGTTAATATGGTATTAGAGGGCCTCGACCTCAACCCTGTCTTTACAGGTGCTACATCGTTTCGACCTGCAGGGGAAGGTGGGGAATTGAAGTTGTTTGAGCAGGCAGGGATAGAGCTCGTGCATGGGTGGCTTGTGGACCCTGACAGCGCGGAGTACAGGGTGTTGCAGCATGTGCGTGATTATGATACTGCTGTGACACTTATTGCGGACGCGGATCATACCACGAGGGGACGGTTATTGAGTGGGGATGTGTGGGGTGAAGGAGAAGCGGGGAATAGTCAAGCGGGGAGTAGTAGTCAAGCGGGGAGCGGTCCGAGTGGTTATGCGGGCCCGAGTAGTCCTAGCGATAATTACTCGGAGGAAGATAGAGAAAAGATCGAACATGGTATGATTTAATTTGTTATGCGAGATTTATTGCTTATGTGTTTTTTTAGCGCTAGTGGCACAGGCGTTTTTGGATAGTACTAAGTCTCAGATGACGTATCATGGGCTGTTTCAGCTTGCGTCCACATTACAGCCTGGGTCGCTTGTTGCGCTGTTCCGAAATTCGCACCTTTCTGTGCTTCATAAACGAGAGGGAGAGGACTCATCACTTTACAGTTTGGTCACGGATCATGTGTTCCTGCAGGAGTCGTCGGTGGTATGGGAGCGTTTAGAAGATATCGACGGAGTTGGGTCGACGTTTGTGGACTCGGAATTCGTTCGTTCGACGCCTGTAGGGGGCGATTTCGCTGGATACACGGCGGAAAGCGCATTATATGCTCTAGAGATGGAAGGAAACCCAGAGTAAGATTTATGTGATTTTTTCCGAGATAAATTACTAAGATGCGAGTCATACAGTGTGATATTAGCACGGCAACTACAAGCGGAAGAAGACGCGCGACCACGTGAGATATATAAGCGGAGGCAGCTGCAGCTGCAGCAGAAAGAGGAGGAGCGGAGACGGAAGAACGAGGATAGTGCTAGTAGGAAAAGCAAGAAGATGAAAGACAAGTGCATTATAATGTAGAATGCTATACCCAATAATTTGGACTATCATTATATGTATTGCCATGTCACACTGATCTGCGTTTAGTTGCGTGTGAGTGAAAACCGATTGCAACCAATGGATAGGATTATAATCAGTGATCAGGGATGTTCCATATCAAAATCATGATGTGGAACAATGCCACAAGAACAACAACTACAAACAAGGAACGTCTCAGTCATCGTCCAGCTGTGCAGTGCAACCACAAACCCCATCCATCCATCCTTCCTTTTCATCCCTCGAGCTCATCGCCGAGCGCAGCGAGCACGTACAAAGTATTCATCATTTGTTCCGATTGATCGCTTTCAACAGCATTTACGACCACACTCGTCGTCGTCGACTCGCACATCATGCGCGAATCAAATCATGCTTTTCCCGCACAGAATAGGGCTTGTGTTTGCATCACCTCCCAATGCTACGATAGACGAGGTAAGTTCATCTAAAATCTATAAGATTTTTGATTCCAAATTTATTCTAGGTCTCGATACATCTTCGCCACTCCCGCTATTCACCTCCTTACATCATCTCACATATCTAACTTCAACTTCAGCCCGAATACGCGAGATCATGACTATGGACGGCGCAATCGAACGTCTGATGCGCATCCTTTATGACTACTGCTTGTGTCCCCCTCCGCCAGAGAACCCTGGTTATATCTACGGTCTTTCTCCTCCAAACTCACGTCCCCCGAAGCTTCTCCCAACAATCAACCCTGCGAGTTACGATAAGCACGCCGCCTGTCGCTTTGGCTTGGCTCTTCAGAGTATCGTTAACATCGGTATAAGAGGCAGCGAGCCAATCCGGAGTCGCATCGTCCAGGCTGGTGCTCTCGAAGTAGTTGGTTGTATCCTCGAGTCATGGTTAGCTCATAAAGGCTTTGCTATCGGTCCCAGCTCAAGCGCATCTGGTTTACCTCGTGAGTCTCGCGAGCATCGTCTCGCCCGCCGGGCCGCACTTCAGGAACAAAGACAGCGAGAAGAAGCCACCCAGCTCCACCGCGCACTCCAACGTCAAATCGCCGCTGATGCGGCTAGCCGCACAGAATTCATTACATCCCGTATCGATCCAATCCAAGATGTCCGTATTTGTGTTGCATGTCATCTCCTTACTGATCCCTCTTCAGGATGAAACAATGGCGGATATTGGTAACGAACCTTCCTATTCCAATATTTCTGTGCATATGGGCCAAACACCCGCCCCTGTCACAGTACAAGTAACTGCGCGCGAACGACCATATTATACCCGTCACTCCTCATCCTCATCTCATGAGGCAGATACTTCTGCCGAAACATCTGTTAATCCCACACCTCAAGGTACAGATACGCCGACTGTAACTGTCCTGGTCAATGCTCGTGAGCGCAGCGGTACCATAATTGCTCGCCGTGCTTGGGACGATCCTGTCATCGCACCTACCACAATACGTGCAAGGGCTCATCGTGTCCGCCCTACTACTGCATCACCTGACGAATCGACCGACAACTCGAGACCTGAGACAGAAACTGAGGATGATGGTGACGCAGACATCGATATGTCGCAGGACACTGATGACAGTGCGGCTCCTCCCGTCTCGGCACCTCGTGTGCGCCAGCCTTCACGATCGATCACGCTCACTCAGCGTCCACGCCGCGCTGTGGGTATAGTTTCAGACGCAGTCCCAGGACCTGCCCCTCTCCAAGTGAATACAGACGCACATATTATCATTCACCACGAGCAGGGTGGAGATGGAATGGCGGTGGGCGTGGAGGACGGCATCGTATCATTGGAGCCAAATGATGATTTTGCTATGGGTGCGCCTCCTGGTGCGCCTGGAGCCATGGACGAGACGATCCCTGCGCGAGGTCTCCGTGGAGTTGATGTCCCTTTGGCTGATAGAAGAGTTCGCACTGCCCCAGACGCAACGCCCCGTGCCACGGCTGTTCCCCTCCCCGCGGCCCCTGTTCTGCCGAATGCCACACATAGCGAGGAGCCTGCCCGCGAGGGCGCAGCTGCCAATCGTGGCGAGCACCCTACCCCGACTGCCACAATGCATACAGTGCGCACCTCGAGCCATCACCACCGCGATCCCGACCAAGGTCCGTTCAGGGACGAAGACGTGCTTTTTAGTCTCCAACTCCTCGCTTATCTGAGCAAGTATCCGCATGTGCGGCAGGCATTTTATAAGCAACGCCCATCATTCCACCCTGCGGCTTCCAATGTCAGTCCTCGTGCTCAACAGCAGCCTGTTGCTGGACCCAGTGGGACGCGGAATATTTCCGCTCCCGTCCCCGCCCCTCCATCTACGCCACCAGCGAAAGAACAATTCGGGTTCTTCCGCGCACTTGCATCTGCTACTGCACGAGGCAAGGAGAAGGAGAAAGCGCCACTTACTGCCCTGGTGCAACCCCAACGTATGACGAATGTATTTTCTCTCGTCGAGCGGTTTACTTTCCGCCCCAGCATGACGGAGAGCGAGCTCCCCAACCCGCCACCAAAGCTTCCTCCGGAAATAGCATACTGGGCGGGTGTGATCATGAGAAATGCGTGTCGAAAGGACGATAGTCGGGGCGGAATACGGCAATGTGCGAATAGTGAGTTGTTTGTTTTCTACTTGTGAATCGATGTTGATTGAATGTAGTGCTGTGCGGACGCTGGGAGACCTATCCGCGAGAGTTTGCAAAATGCAGACGATGCCGAAAAGCAAAATATTGTGGCAAGGAGTGTCAGAGCACGGCATGGAGCGAAGGACACCGGTTCTGGTGTAGTGCGAAGGAAGGAGATGAAACTGAGGAGCCTACTGAGCATCCACACGGTGCGGATCATGGACATGGGGAGGGTGATGGAGAGACGCCCGCTGCTGTTGCTGCTGCTGAAGCTGCCCAGGCGCGCGCGGAGAGAAGAGCAGAGAGGGAACGACAATTGCGGGAGCGGGAACGGATGGGAGGAACGATTGCTGCTAATCATATCGTTCAGCAACATATGTTGCAGCCGCCTGTGAACCCTCCACCTGTTGCTGCCCAATTGACTGTCCGACCTCGCGGTGTTGTTCTTCCTCCTACTAATCAGCCGCAGCCTGTTATTCCTCAAGTACGAAGAGGGAGTCCATCGGGACCTGGATTTGGAGCGATACAAAATCGCAGGAGGGCAGAGACTGTCTCTGGGGTTGTGGATACAAGCGTGATTAGGGAGACGAGGATGATGATTATGCAGAATGTGTGGCAGCCACTTCCGAGGAGACGTGGTGGGGAGGTCAGGGAGGATGGGGGGCGTGGGCAAGAGATGTGGGATTTGACGCCTCCTGGCGGTGAAGATATGGTTCTGGGGTGATGCACGATGCAAATGCTTGCATGTGCATATTTACGTGCATCACTGCCTATACAAGCGCGTTACCCCCTTCCTACATGCGCACCCTACAACGCGCAACCCTGCCTACGATACGTATTACTCCTACCTGTCTTTTTTCTTTCATTAGTGCATACATATATATACATAGTACATACATACCTGCATTACGAGTACTACCCACGTACGACTCTCCAGCGATTGTCACTATCAATGTTTAACAAGGTACTCTTGTAAGAGTCAATCTGAATCTCTGTTTGGATTTTTTTTTTGCTTGGCATCACATCATGTAGTAGATTTACATCTCATTATATCACTAGTAGACTTTGTTGGCCAGAGGTGGAAGACGTTTGTAGGCCTGTGTGTTGAATTTTCACGAGGGAAACTCGAGAAAATTTTGTTTCTGGTGTTTTCGGCGATGTTCCATTGCAAGACGCGTCGCGTCCAAAGTCAGACCACGTGGCCGGTGAGAAGATGTTTGCCCTGACCAAATAAAACGGCCAAAAACTCGGTAAAGTTCTGAGCGCAACTTTTTCTTCAGCTTTGCCCTACCTGCTTTGTTTCCAGCTTTCTATTTAAACCATGGTGAGTGAGCGCGAGGGATGAGTATGTGGGGGTGTTGACGGTCGACGTGCGCAGGCTGCCCAGGCGACATTCAAGACGATCAAAGCTGTCGTTCCTCTGCTCGACCGCGTGCTAGTGCAGCGATTCAAGCCTGAGACTGTGCGTATCGAGAGACATGACGTGGTTTGTACATAATGCTGACAGTGGTTTCGGAGCAGAAAACAGCATCTGGGATATTCCTACCGTCGTCATCGACCACTACGCCCTTACCCGAAGCGACTGTGATTGCCGTGGGCCCTGGAGCGCCTAATAAGGATGGGAATGTGGTTCCTACTCAGGTCAAGGCTGGGGACCGGGTGTTGCTCCCTGGGTGGGGAGGGAATTCGATTAAAGTAGGGGACGAGGTCAGTTTTTTTTATTCTGATGGTATGGTGGTGCGTGTGCTGAATGCGGTGCTTTTACAGGAATATTTCTTGTTCAAGGACGCAGAGATTCTTGCAAAGATCCAAGAGTGATTGGACGGCAGCTTGCTCCGAGTCATCTTATACGTTAATCATTTTTATATGGATTTGTTTTCACGCACTATCGCAATATATCTGCATACATCCCCGCTCAATCTCAGTCCGAGGCTAAAGTGAAATGCGGCAACAATGAGTTTTGCGGAAATGGGTGTGATAGGCGGGGATTGGGGATTTTTCTCTAGGAACGGGAGGCACATGCTTTGAACACATGTCCTCTCATGGTTGTAGGTTCCGACAGGTTGTGGCTTCTTAGCGGAACACATGTGCAGTTGCTGAAGCGCTGACCAATGCAATGTAATTATTAGTGAGGCTAGTGACAGCGCCATGCACACTGCCGCATTTCCTAGCTTCTTTTGGTTTCTAGGCCTGACACTGCGCCCTGGAGGCAGGAATAGCTTTGATGATTTGCGTGATGGTTTTTAGTAGTAAAATGCGTTCGCACCGGCCCACTGCATACCAAATCAGGGTTTTACCTAGCCTTTGCGATAAACATGCTTAGTAGTGTTCCCGTTGCTTTGCGGCCTATAAAACTCAGATGCCATTCGTCCGATATCAACGTTAGGCTCTTGCATTTCCCGTCCCTCCCCTGCACCGTTCAATTTAAACAGGGATTCACGAAAAGCAATGTCCAAGGAGCTGAACAACATGGTCAGTCCTTCTGGCAAGGACCTTGGCCGCTCACTCAGCAACATCGAGACTGCAAAGAGCCAAGGCGTCCAGCGCAGCCGTTTGCGCTCCATCTTTATTGTGGTCACCTGTACCGCCGCAATGGTTGTTAATGTAAGTATGCATCGTACCATTGCTCGCTGATCCTTTGTGACGTCCTTTTCATTGCAGATATCTAATACCACCTCTGTCTCCATTTCACTTCCCACAATTGAGAAGGACCTAGTCATCGAGCAAGAGCAGCTCCAGTGGCTCGTCTCCGCATATACGCTCAGTTCGGTACGTTACCGCGGCTTTATTTATTTTGACATGCCGGCTCACCTCGTGTTAGGGTTGCCTTCTCCTCTTCTGCGGCAGATTGGCGGATCTTTACGGTCGAAAGAGGGCGTTTATGATTGGTACCCTGTTCCAGATTGCCTTTTCTCTCGGTTGTGGCTTTGCACAAGGTCGGCGTGCCTTTCCATCGTCCGCGTCTTCCGTCCACTCACATTGTATTTATAGATGGTCTCACTCTCGCCGTCCTGCGTGGCTTCCAAGGCGTTGGAGGCGCTGCTACGATTCCATCCGCAGTAAGTTCTTCCGAGCCGTCTTTGCCACAAGAGCACTCACCCACTTTCTTAGCTCGGTATTCTCGCGCATGCCTTCCCTCCATCAAAAGCACGTTCAATAGCATTCGCTACTTTTGCAGCGGGTGCACCTGTCGGCGGCGCGTTTGGCATGATCATCGGCGGTGTCCTGACTCAACTCACCTCGTGCGTCATCAATCGTGATTACTGATACATGCTGTATTTCTCACGCTGTCACGCAGACCACATTGGCGCTCTATATTTTATTTGGCTGCAGCAACTTCAGGTCTAATCGGAATCACCGGTCTAATTTCGTTCGATGCTGACGTTCCCTCGTCTGAACGTGTCAAGCGTGTCGACTGGATCGGCGCTTCGCTTGTCACAGTTGGTTTGGTTTTGATTATATTCGTATTGGCTCAAGGAGAAATAGCTTCGGATGGCTGGAAAACCCCATGTAAGAATGAAACTAAAACATACCGAGCATTGGCTGATACCATCAACAGATATCATTGCGCTGCTCATCGTCGGCGTCATCATGATTGGACTATTCCTTGCTTGGGAGTGGAAGCTGGAACGAATCGTCGACGACGATCCATCAAGAGCGGTATCTATGTGGACACCGCCACCACTCATGAGGCTCTCGCTCTGGACTCGGGAAAGGGGCCGTATGGCTGTTATCCTTGTTATCGCATTCTTAAATTGGAGTGCTTTCATCAGCTGGAGCTTCTGGGTCCAGGTATGTTCACGTTCCATTTCCTGGGGAAGCGACATTACTGACTCAATTCTAGCTGTATTATCAAAATTACCTGCTGTTGACGCCAGTCGAAACCATGGTCCGATTCATTCCCATGTTTATAGTGGGTTGTTTATGCAACTTTTTCGTGGCGATGGTGGTTGCCAAATTGCCTTTGGTCATATTTATAGGCAAGTGTCCATCTGTGGAATAGTGGCATGTGAAATTAACTTGCGATCCAGTCAGCGGAACTCTCTTGACGGCAGCTGCCGCCATCCTATTTGCTTTAATCGATCCGTCTGTAACATACTGGGCCTTCGGTTTCCCATCCACGGTTCTCATCGTGTTCGGCGCCGACTTTGTGTATTCCTCTGGTACCATTTTCATTGCCAAAACCTCGCTCCCACACGAACACAGCGTAGCTGGAGCGCTATTTCAAACCATGACCCAGGCAAGTTCCGTGAAACGACCAACGGTGTTCTATACTAAACTAGCATATTTTTGGTTAGATCGGTACCGCGTTCGGTCTAACTATATCCACGATCGTGTTCAACACCGTGGTCGATAGGGAGTCAGCCAAGCTCGGCGTTACTGTCAACCCCAGCGGCACCAACGCACCGATGTCTGCCCAACTCGTTGGGTACAAGGATGCGCAATGGACTTCTGCTGCGTTTGCCCTTATGGGTGAGTACTTTTAATTTGTCTTGTTAAGAGCGCGTTATTGACGGTACTGCGATTGTAGCTGCGCTGCTGGCGGCGCTCTTCCTCCGCAGTGTTGGTATTGTCGGACACAAGAGGGTCATTAGACATGTTGATTCTGATCAGAC
Source organism: Suillus sp. MG131 (assembly GCA_003313855.1). Taxonomy (NCBI): domain Eukaryota; kingdom Fungi; phylum Basidiomycota; class Agaricomycetes; order Boletales; family Suillaceae; genus Suillus; species Suillus sp. MG131. Next base: position 10,909 of record QLOO01009471.1, read on the forward strand.
CATGGCCGTCCAGCCTAGCGAACCTGCTACGCCCATCTAGGCAGCTCGATATGACATACCTACCAGGAACGACTGACGCCGCTCATGTCATCACATCACGGACTCGCACATGCCCCTCTTTGCATTCAACCGCACTTTTGTGTTCTGGAATCCACAGGAACCCATAAATATTAAATCCCAATCCAAATTCAACATTACCATCACTCATCCCCTTATGTAGTCATTAGCTATCGTACTCGCGCACGCTGTTGTTTAGCATTGCATGTTTTGTCGTTTCTTTTCAAGTTGTTTCGTGTTAGAGTTGTTACCTTTATGGATTCTACGCGGCGTTTCGTACCAGTAGTAGTACTGTAGCGATGTCGCGATGATCGAGTAACTTATAGATCTGGTAATGAGTTTTTGAGTTTTAGTTTTGGGAGGGTTATCCCGCGGAGTGTGCTAAGTTCCCACGAATCAGTTATCGGTTGGGATAACTTTTACGCCACTTCAGAATGTTAGTTTATGAGGAATGGTTCCTACAATATTTCATCCTCGAAGGAACATCGGTAGTGGTTCTAAAATTCCCACTGTCACTTATGGTTCGTCCCGCCAGTCCAGTTTTTCGTTACTCTCGCACAACTTCAGCGCCGCGAGCCTGCTACATCAGCTCCTCGAGCGTCTTCCAACGCTTGCTATGTGACGTTCCTGCATTCTCGCCTTCTGCAATGTGAGACAGCCTCATTACCGTTCCTGTCACGCTTGTTCCGCCGAGCTGTTTCTATCTCTCTGAGCGAGTTTCAGGCTTCCTGTTATCACCACGGTCCACTGCATGCTTCTGCGCTGATTGACGCTCGCAACGAGGCGGTCTTCTATCGTATATGGAAGATCCAGCTTGGTTCAGTCATGATGAACACACTCCGGTAAAACCATTTCAGCTATCGACCTTCCCTCTGGCTGTACGGTAATCTGCATTTGAAAAACACTAGTAGGAGCAAGGGGGTGTCACATGTGGGATACGATGCGCGATGATCAAGATTCCTGGTCGACTTCCACTTCGCAGGGATTTGAAATGAGCGATGTTGAA
>QLOO01009477.1:0-16969 GCA_003313855.1 Suillus sp. MG131
GTCGATTCATCAAGGCGCTAACGAGCCAGCAGAAGTACATGACTGTCTGTCGTATATGATTCTGAACTTAGTGATGTGAGTGTCATTTGCTCGATGCCTGGTTTCAGTCGGATGCTCAATTTTTCCACTTGTCTTCAAAGCAGCATCTTGATCTAGGCTGGCAAGTCCTCGAACTGTTATGTTACAGCAAAACGAAGCAGTGTATCGACGCGTGCCCACCAGGCTAGATTGGAATTACATGTCTGGTTTAAAAGACTTGCCTTATCTCCAGCTTTCGTCGTTTTTCCTTCACCATTTACCATGTCTGCTATGCTTCCCCGCTTCCCTTTCTCCTTTCTCCTCCTGACCGCAGGCGCGTTAGGCTTTCCCATGTATGATACGACACCCCCGATGTACGTACGTGGTCCCTTTGGAATATTCAACCACACCTAGGACTGGTACAGCTCGACCGTCGTAGTTAAAACCGACATTCCAATCTTTAATCCGCAGGTCGCTGTAAGTTTCTGTCGTATGCAATCTTCTACAAGACTGACTTGTATGTCCAGATGGCCGAGTTAAAAGCTATCAAACTAAAATATGTGAATGCACAAGATGTTATAGCTGGCAAGGACCTCGTGGTGCTACCAGATGCGCTTTCAGATCCCAGGCTTGATGCGTTGTCAGATGCGGCGCTCGTTGATACGACGAGCAACCTGTCTGGTTTTGCGTTGTCCAAATCCACCCCAACATCACGTCTGGCCAACATGAGCCTCCCTGCGATGAATGCCGCCTCTCAGAGTGCGACGGACCCCCTGACGGACGAGATAGTTGGGAACATCGATCTTCAGTACTATGGTTCAGTTGGGTTTGGGAACGAGACACACCCACAACAGCTTTCGGTGATCATAGACACGGGCTCTGCAGACCTCTGGATCCCTGTGGGCTGTGGCAATTGCGTAAACCCGCAATATCAAGCTAATGCGAGTTCAACGTATACGGATACTGGGGATCCATTTAATGTGACCTACGTGCGTCTCTCTCTTACTATTTCAGTGCAGGCTTAATGTAACTGAGCGGCAGGGATCCGGCAATGTAGGAGGTACCCTTGCGCATGATACGATCAGTATTGGCAGTCTAGAGATCAATAAGCAATACTTCGGTGCCGTCGCTCACGTGTCGAGTGACTTCAACGAAGACCCGATCTCCGGTCTCATCGGGCTTGGTTTCAGCTCTATCGCGGCGTCAGGAGAGCCAACGTTCTTCGAAAACCTGGTCATGCAGGACAAGGTCTCCGCGCCATTCTTCTCTGTATATTTGACAAGAGGAAAGGCGAGTGGGTCAACGGTATGTTGTGCTTTAGCTTCGATATGATCGTAATCGGGATGATATTTTAGATAACCCTGGGAGGTTACGATATGACGAAGGCAGTGGGACCTTTGACATGGGTCCCAGTTATTTCTAAGGTTGCTCCCCCAACATTTTTATACCTCCCGTCTGACTAGTTTCTTATCGGCAGACCTATTGGACAGTGCAATTCGACGGAACTGTTGTTGAAGGGAAAAACGTGACCGGTGACCTCCACGCGGTAAGGTTCAGCCCGTCAGCTGCACCTTGACTCACTTTCACCTTGCTTCTCCTGCATAGGCAATCGACACAGGCACTACTTTAATATACCTCTCGCAGGCGGTAGCATCTGCGATATACGCAAATGTCAGTCTCTTGCCCTTTGCTTCTTTCGTCAACCTCGCTGACGAGTTATAGATCCCCGGGGCTGGCCCCGCAGCAAACTACGATTCCAATTTCTTCACCTTTCCATGCAACTCCAAACCCACGATTTCATTATTGCTTGGTGGGAACAACTTCGATATCAGCATGCAGGACTTCAATCTCGGACAAGATGGAGACGGGTCAAAGTAAGTCAATGTGGCTTCATACAATACACGCTACCTGAGCGAGCACAGAAACTGCATCGGCGGAATCGTCGGGATGGACGATACATTCATGGAAGGATTTGCCATCATTGGTCAGTTGTTTGGGTATTAATTTCATTGAATATGTGTTGATGCTGCGTGCTGCAGGGGATGAGTTTCTGAAATCATGTGAGTACTGTCTTATTTGCACAGGCTTGATCTGGAACGCTTGTGATTCTCGTCGTCGTCGTCCAGGGTACTCAGTGTATGACTACTCCCATGGGGCCCGAGTGGGTTTCGCGCCCAGTGTTAATAATGTGTCGTAAGATATTTGGTACTCTTGATCCCCTCATGAACACTAGCGTGTCTGAGTTTGGGAGAGATGATGGATCAGGCCTCGGGTCTGCCTCAGGAGACGGTATCGCGGTTATTTTTACTTCGACAGACTTCCGATTATACTTATGTAAATCATACAATTTCAACGTGAAGCAGTGTAATCAGAACCTTTGTTGCACCGCTGACGTGAGCCACGGAGCTAGTGCTATTCTGTCAGCATCAAGTGGTCTTTAAAGTGACAGAAACAGCATTGACATTGACAGTGGTTAATATTACTAGGCCATACTGACTTCAGATTACATCAAAATTACACGATATGGACGGCAAGAGTTAATACCGGTGTGTTATACAAGAAGCGACGACAGGTGACCAGTGCGATTCCATCAAGTGGTCAAAAGGTGACCCCATAGATGAAAGGAAGGTTTACGCTCTGCTCACAGGGGCGATCTTGCGGTACTGAAAGAAGCTGTCTCACCTACTTCGATCACGACGAAGCGGGAGGTGCACCGAAACTTGATCGCTATGTGAAGAAAACTAGACCATCGAGTAGTTCAGAGCTATATATATATGCTCTCGTTGTCCCTTCTCAAAGACCGATCAAAGCTTGCTTACTAGTAGTTGGTGAGGTTAGCAGTGATCAAGTCCACTCAGTAATCACATCTCCATTTACCCTTGGTCGCGCTTCCTCGCGTATAGCACTGCGTGAGCTATATCCGAGTGGTTACGGACATGAACTACAAAGTCATCCCAACATACTGCACTTGAAGCGGTCGACCTTGACGTTGACGAGGACTTGCGGTGCGGTGTTCCAATCATTCTGGCGAGTAGACGACTGTCTACACGTGTTCATGGTCGAGATCCGCGAGAGGCTGCCACACAATGCTGTACAGCAGAATGATTCATACCTAGGTGGGTGCACCACCCTACAGGATCGGGAAGCAGTGACTATGACAGCATAACCACTGTAAAGGCAAGGGCCGTTCCTCATGCTGTGTCGCCACGAGGCTTAAATTACCTGGGATGACATCAGAAATCAAAGGAGGATGTCGAAGGAGAGAGAAATGCACGCTTTAAGTTCGATGGACAGCATGATAGCGTTCATAACCGCAGTAGTAGCCTGAGACAGAGAATATCGTGGTGTGACGCGTGACCTCAATTGAAAGCGGTAGAGTATATATGGAAATCTCGATTATCGCTGTCCCTCCACCTCAACAACCACAACTGACTTTCGATGCAGCCAGATTCTGCGTCCGCTCAGGACGACGTTTCTACTTATAATGCTCCTAGACCTGCTCCAGCTCTTGTATCGTCGCAGAGGCCAGCACCGCGTCCGCCACCCCCTTCGGGTGGTGCTCCCCGTAACACATTAAGTGGTCTACTCGCAAACAAAGGAGGAAATGCTCCAATACCCCCTTCATTACAGGCAAAAATGACAGCAGTATGTATTTTATTTTGCGTCTCTTATTTGACCGAAAATTTTCATTCCTGTGTCTGACTAACCTTGTTCAGATGTTGAAACGCGGATCAGCTGCGTCACCCGGCTCGGCCTCTTTCTCCATCGATTCCGCAGCACAGGCCCTGCAACGTGCTTCTATAAACGAATCGAGCCATCCTATTCAATCTTCTAGCTCATTTACCGCTTCACCAGGCTCGTCATCGGCTAATACACGCGCTCGCGGACGCGGTGGCGGTGCTCCTGCTGCGGGTAGACGCAATAAGCCAGGATTTAGATTATCTGACATGAACCCTGAAACGGGAGGTGGTGCAATTGGTGCAGGGCTTGGAACAGGGCGTCCATCGCTAGCTGAAGCCAGGAGAGGACCCTCATCATTTGATACTCCTTTTGCAAATTTCAACAAGATTGTGTGCGTATCTTCTCCCGCTATCATGAGCTAAATTCGACTTCTTCCCTCTTCAGTGATCCTTCTGGACGCCTCAACTTCGCCGGGAAAGCCGTTCTCCATGCTTCGGGTGTCGATTTTTCCAATGGATCATCTTTTGCTATAAATATGGAACAGCTCGTTCTCGAGCAGGAGCTCGGCCGTGGTAACTATGGCACAGTCAAGAAGGTTCTACATCGACCGACAAATGTCGAAATGGCTATGAAGGTTCAACCCCTGACACGTTTTTGATCCCTCTTATCTAAACATGACTTCCAGGAAATTCGTCTCGAGCTAGATTCCACTAAACTCAATGGAATACTGATGGAGTTGGACATCCTGCACCGCGCCGTAAGCTCATACATAGTGGAATTCTACGGTGCCTTCTTCGTGGAATCGTGCGTGTACTACTGCATGGAGTACATGGATGGTGGATCGCTGGCTTCTTTGTGTTGTTTTCCGAATGGTAATGTTTGTCTGCCGCCAAGTTTATCGTCCAGCCCGGGCTCTGCATGGACTTCTAGCCCTCCACCACTTGCCGATGAGCACCTCTGCCGGATCGCTTCATCCATGACACATGGACTAGAATTCCTCAAAACTGAACTTGGGGTCATGCACCGGGACGTCAAACCTACGAACGTTCTTGTGAATTCAAGGGGCGAAGTGAAGCTTTGTGATTTCGGTGTTAGCGGACAGCTGGAGAAGAGCATTGCGAAGACGAATGTCGGTTGTCAAAGTTACATGGCTGTAAGTTTCTACTTCCGACTAGCACCGAACTCTGTTGATCGCGTGTTTCCGCAGCCCGAGAGAATAAAGGGTTCTTCACCATCTGGATCTAATATGGAAGATGCCTTTACTTCGTACACGGTCAGTGCAGATGTATGGTCCCTGGGCCTGTCGATCGTTGAAATTGCGCGAGGAAGGTGTGCCGTAGTTGGCTGTATTTTTAGCGCGGAACTGACCAATCGATAGATACCCATACCCTCCGGAAACTTACGAGAATGTATTCGCGCAACTAAGTGCCATAGTGGACGGTGAAGCACCTGGACTGCCAGAAGACGAGGAAATTGCAGACGAAGAAATTGGGATTCACACTGAGGATGATGTGTTTTACGACGCATCGCCAGGACAGTCCAGCTTCATGCGCAAGGGAAAGCGAAGATGGTCTCCAGAGGCGCGTGACTGGGTTCGACGGTGCCTCATCAAGAATGCAGATGAGCGAGCCACTTACAAGGAGTTGCTTGAACATCCATGGATGCAGACTGACGGACATCGAAGTGTTGATATGGTGAGTTGGGTAGCTAAAGCGATTGAATGGCGGGATCGGGGAGGGCGATAAACAGGCATCACGCATTTACAGTGGCCGTTGTGCCATGTACCCCTATCTGCATGTTTTATTCCCTTCTCTCCACATAGATTCTCAACGCATACCGCTATCGGTTTACCCAGCATTCTCTTTGCTCATATGTATTATCACTCACACCTCGCGCATTGACGCTGGTCGTTGATATACCCTAATTCCCTTTGCCATGTTGACATTGTCCATTATTTCCTTGTTCTCTTGGGATTGCAGTAGAGTGGGCCATTATATTGTTTTGTTTCGCGGGCATGTAGCTTTAGTTTTAACTTGCAATTGATGGGGCCAGTTGTTTGATCATGTTAGCATCTAAAGGTGTCACGTCACCAACTCTTTCAAGAACTTTGAGCATTTTGTGTTTTAGATCATCGGCTCGAGCCGAAGGTTTCAAGCTGTCGCCACTCCACCAAGGTGATTGCTTGTCTAGTTGCTTGTTGTCTGATCGTGCTCACATTCCGCAGTCATCCTCAGCTTCGCGCTGTTTCTTCGTGCGGCATACTCTTTTTTCTGCGGTGCACTTTTTCGCCAGTCCAAACATCCATTCTCTGCCATGATTCATGTCAAATGGGACCGGGAGACCCTGCATTTTCCAGTGCCTCCTCCGGAGACTAAGCTTGGAAAGCTGAGAGCAGACCTAGCAGAATATACCCATCTTCCTCTTGGATCCTTCAAGCTCATCCACGCTGGAGCTGTGATGAAGGATGATTCCGCGCCACGTATGTAGAGTCGTGTTCTTGTTTTCAGCTTGGTGCTTCAACTTAATATTTTTCAGTGACAGCCTATAAAATACGCGAGAACTCTACTATTGCGCTAATTGGCGGTCATTCACTTCCATCAGCGCCGACGTCTGCAACGCCATCTAGACCACAACCCAAAGTGAAAGAGCCTCCAACAGAACAAAGTACTATCACTGCTATCCGAACCGAACTCGATCGTGTACGGACAACACTGGTACCGGACGTCGACGCGTTGGTCAGCGCCCTTACTCCATCTGTAGCCGCAACCATGTCATCTCCCACGTCTACTCCAACACTTGCATCAGGAAGTGCACCAACGCAGTCATTTAGCTCCACTGCGCAAGCTCCTCATCTCCCCCCTCCTCATCCTACGCCCATTTCCTATTCATCGAAGCCCACTTCATCGGATCACACGCGTTTATCCGAACTTCTTCTGCAATCGTTGTTGCGTCTTGATGCTATGCATCTGGCGGGGTCGGATTGGCCTGAAGCTAGAGCGGAACGTAAAGCTGCTGTTCGTGAGGTTCAGGGAGTGCTCGACCGGTTGGATGGGGCTTGGTCGGCGCGGTGAGTGTTGATTCGTATCTACGCTTGATGGCCGTTGGCCTGGGATATATGGACGGGCTAGCAAGATCATTATTAGAAGTAGATGATATGTCTTGGACTCCGGATGGCACATACCTTAATATATGATGGAATTTTTGGTTTATGTCCTCGAGGTTCCATGCCTTGTCAGAACCATGACTCCATGGTTATTGGAAGACTCTGACTATTGCGAATTTGTGATTGTCAACCACTCCTGGTCAGTTTTACTGGTTGGCGCCGGCAGAAGGTGACAACCAAGACTCTAGCCATGTAGGCTACAATGTATGCGTTGTTGGCGATGTAAGAGAATGTCCAACAGCTTGCTCAGAAGATGAGATAAATGAGTGCTGCATCTTATATCAACATAGAACGCACTCGCGAAATGACTCGGGGGGCGGATAGTGCGAAGGAGCTTTGTAAACGCAACCAGTGCTTAGGATATCACTTGATAGCAACTATGGGTGGCTGAATCGAGACATTTTCAGTAATAAGATCGCGCTGTCAGGGTCAAATGCGAGTAAAGAGTGACCTTCGAGTCCTACAAGTATATTGCGCTACTTTGATGGCACTCTTGCTAATTTCGCCTGCCCTTGGCTGTAAGATTTGCTTGGCTCGTTTCAGGCGTTTAGTGGAGTTGCGAGGAGGGAGTGGGGTGGCGGGACATCGTGTGCTTGAGGCAGACTGCGGTTTGAGGGTTCAGACACATAGTCACAGACGGATGAATGATAGATATTCACTATGATGGACTGTAGCTGCATCAAAACTGTCCCGACATCTCTGCCCAAGCTAGCACGAAGAAGTTTCGAGATTTGTGAGATCCGCAAGATCCGCAAGGGCAACAACTGCAGTCTGCAGATATGCCCACTCGGGGTTGGCACATGTGGACAAGATGCAGGCGTATAACCTGTAAACCTCTGTTCCTGGCAGTAGCTCGCTCGCCAGCTCGAGTATCAGATGGAGGCGGTCGTAGGGACCATTGTCCCCATCAACGATAAACTTGATCGTCGTGGATGCCACGATGAAGCTCAGCTCGAGTTCGTCCCCTGATAGCTGTGAGAGATCAGAATACACAAGCACAGATGTCGCTGTCGGCATCTACGCCGTCTAGCGAGATGATAGAAGCAATGCCATTCTCAGCTGTTTTCACTAAAGTCTCGCACACAACGGGCGCACTTCTTCATTCCGAGATGCTTTTAGATATGCAAATCCGAGCGACTCGTGAGCGGAATGTGCAGATCAGGCTTACAAAGAGCCAGCGCAAGGGAAAGGATGAGATTGGAAAGCTCGGGTTCGGATGTGCATTCATCAAGGGAATCAACAGCAAATGACAAAGGCAAGCATCTGCGCAATATTAATCGAAGCCTCCGGTGAGGTTGGAGAAAGAGGCCTCAATCTATTTGCAGGGGCTTGTTTGGGTCCAACAGGACGGATTTGTCGCGGATAGCTCTGTTCACCCCTTCCGGACGCTGGGGAAATCGCTAGCAAGCTGATGAACAAGTGTGGCAAAAAAATGACCAGTCGTGCAGGGTCTGGTATGCTTGCGCGGGCCGCTTTTCGATGTTCGTCTGCTCGTCACTTTTAGACCTCTTATTCTCTCAGCTACGATGAATACGACGACAGACTTCCCAACGCCTGCCGTGCCAACTCAGGAAAGTACTAGCTGGGTTTGAAGGTGCAGTTAGGAATTATCTAGACGACGGTTATCCCAAGAGACGACATACGAAGATCGAAGCTTTTGATCAGAGGGTCGATATTCAAGCTGTTACTTGAACCTATATCTGCCAAGAGTCCGAGACTCAGGTCGACGAAGCTGTGGAATGGATGAATGGATGGTGATAAAACGCAATCAAAGGTCAAGTGGATACTCGTCCGGTTGTAAGCCAGGATACGAGGCTGCTGTGAGCTTACCGTCCAGTATGCTGTTGCAGTGTTACTCGTAACCTGATATGAGTTCCACATCAATCCTCTCATTCCTTTTCTTTGATATCGGAACTCCTATACAAATATTATTTGCCGGTAATGATCATGTAAATGGGTTAGTGTAACCGCACTTGAGGAATTTGCCAAGACCATCAGCTGAGCGTTGAGCTTCCGAAAAATTCCTCGCGCAGTAGACAAGCACTCGACGTGCCATGATACTACAATATGAGTTTGCCTGAAATCTTCCTGAACCCAAGAGGAAAAGAATGGAGAGAAGGAAAGCAACACCGAGTAAGAAAATTGCATGATTACCAAATGTCATTACTTCTGCAAACAACTCTAAGACGGCTTCAAGTCGGGGTGTTACCTGTGGCATGCGTTTTAAGGAGCCGCCGTCAACACGCAAGGGCCCCAATCCTTTTCTCTTTCTCGGTTTATCTCTGGGTTCATTCGGCGTCTTTTACTACATTGTCAAACGTCGAGAGACAGTCTATCCGGCATCGAAGCAGCCTAGACAACACGACAACCCTCTTATTCCTCCCCGACACCGAGATCAGTAACTTCAAACCAAATCAATTCAACATGACAGAATCCACTTTGTCGCCCGCTTTTGATGCACAGAAGGTCACCGTCATTTACGTCTTGGGTGGGCCTGGAGCTGGCAAGTCCCCACTCAGAAACCAACCGTCGCGCGTACGCTGGTCTGATAAGTGTCATAGGGAAAGGCACACAATGTAGCAAGCTCGTTGACGCGTTTGGCTTTTGCCATCTATCTGGTTAGACATTATCATCTCTTAATCAGGGCTGATGCGAGCATGGGACCCAGCTGGAGACCTTCTACGTGAAGAACAAAACCGAGAAGGGTCTCAATATGGTGAAATGATCCGAACATATATTCGAGAGGGTACTATCGTCCCATCTCATGTCACCATGAAGCTTCTTGAGAATGCTATGACCAGAGAGATGAAGAGGAGGACGGGAGATGGGTGGGTAGATGGTAAGGGTCGATTCTTGATCGATGGCTTCCCTCGGAAGCTGGATCAGGCTATTGGATTTGATGACACGGTGCGGGTGGATGTGGTTCACTTCACCATGCCATGATACTGATTTCAGGGTCCAGGTATGTCTTGCCTCATTAGTCATCTTCTTCAACACGTCGGAAGATGTGATGCTAGAACGCCTGCTGGAGCGCGCAAAAACCAGCGGACGTGAAGACGACAACGTCGAAACTATTAGAAAGCGTTTCCGTACGTGATGCCTGATCTTATTTTCTCAACTTACAACGAGATCAGGCACGTACAACGAGCAAACCATGCCCGTGATAGAATATTACAGGTCACTGAACAAGGTTGCAGAGGTGCGCAAAGGCTTATGTTTATTTTTCTCTGGTGCTCAGTCCTAGATGTGTAGATCGATAGCACGGCAGCGGTCGAGGAAGTCTATCGTGCGGCGTGCGCTACTATTACCAACTTGTTTTCTTGAGTTATACCCAGAATACCTCCTTAGACATCGAAATCCGAGCCACTTTTGTCTGCAACTTCAAGCGCTGTTGGAATATTGCCAGTATACCACTACCAGGGGCAGAATTGATGCTAAATACATTCGGTTCGTTTCACAGCTAGCACGTAACGCGTTGGTTACAGTCATACGTGTTCTGGGGCATCACCGGGCTTTCAATCGCGAACCACATGCCACCCCCTTTTTTCCTAAACAAAATGCAGTTTATTGTCTTCTCGGGATCTACCGCCTTCCTATCTTGATGCTCCGATGATAACAATATTGGAGCAGAATTGTTGACGCTGTCTCCTGCTTGATCAACGCTGTGCCACCTAGTGGCACACGACGCCAAGCATGAGTCTATGTGAGTCGAGCTCGTGTGCTCGCTTACTTAGGTACAGATCATCTTCTGCCGTAAGGTGGGCACGTCGACCTTTGCGATGAAGTTCAAGGGCATGGGAACCGGCAGAACCGCGGAGTCTGCATCGAGGACGCGGAATCGATAGATAAAATTTGGGCTATCTCTTATCCCTTGCACATTTGCACCTCGACTGTAGTGCTCAACACCATCGATCTCCAGTAGAATGGCCCGGACTGGGCGGCTCGTTACTAGCACCGGACGGTCCAAAAAAAAGAACTCCCTCGTTCGGACGTTCAAAGGCCATGAAGACGCGGTAGTCGCAGTCGCAGTCTTCCCCGACGGACGACGTATGGTGACTGGTTCGTATGATAAGACGCTTTGTTTGTGGGACTTGACAGACGGCGTTTTGTTGAAGAATCTGGAGGGACATACCAGCAGAGTGGAGGGTTTAGCGATATCACGAGATGGCCAATTCATCGCGAGTGGCTGCAGTGATGGAGAGCTGATCATCTGGCACGGAGACACTGGAACTCGTAGTCGAACCTTCAATGCTCACTCGACGTCTTTGTTCAGTTTGGACTTTTCTCCAGACGGTGCAATACTTGCAACCGGTTCATATAATGAAATGACGAAGCTCTGGAGGACAGAAAATTGGCAACTTCAGGGAAACCCCATCACTTACTGCGTGGCTCCCAATACTCGATCAATTGTTTACTGGATTCGCTATTCGCCGTCTGGTGAACAACTTGCCATCGCGACAGAGAATGATGTTCAAATATGGAATGCAATCACAAGGAGATGCATCGCAGCTTTCAAGGCTCATGCGGCAACTGAAGGTGCTTTCAATAGCACACTCCAATGGACGCCGGATGGGAGACGCCTTCTCTCAGCGGGCTCAGACCTTGATCCCAGTATACTGGAGTGGGAGACACTCACCTGGAAACAGGTTGGCAATCCCTGGAAAGGCCACCGTGCCTGCATCAGCGACATTGCCATCAATACTACTGGCACTCTTGTCGCCTCCTCATCTGATGATGAAGACGTCCGCCTTTGGAAACTTTTGGATCGGCAGACTATTGCTATATTCAAGCACTCCGACAAAGTATTCTGCGTTGCCTTCACCCTCGATAGCAAGCACGTCCTCAGTGGAGGTAATGAAGGTAAGGTCTTAGAGTGCACAGTGCCTCAGGACGCTTTGCAGGGGGATGAACAACAGCTACAGCAGGTAAGTTCATGTTTATTTACCTGTCCCCCCGCTACTTCATCTCATGTCTTTTGAAAGGCTCGAGATGCTGAACTAAATGTACGTGTCTACCCTTGACACGAGTAACGAAATTCGAGCGTGTATGGTGATTGTGTAGATTCTCGCTATACACACGGCAGTTCGTAGTGCATGCCTTGAGGGGCATCCGTATGCCGCTGTGCAGCTCCTCACGCAAGAGATCGATACTGATCCTAACAAGCATACCCCCTATGCCAATCGTTCTTTTGTCATGTCGCGAGGGCATGCTTGGGAATCCGCGCTTCGTGATGCAGATCAGGTCAGATACACTAACCCAAGATGACCCCCAAGTAGGCTAACTTTAATCATGACTTAGTCCATCGCCATCAAGCCCTCGTTGACAGGTTATATCTCCAAGGGTATTGCCCTCTGTGGTAAAAGACAGTTCCAGGAAGCAAGTGCAGCGTTTGATATTGCGTTCACCTTTACGAAGAAAGATTCGTCTTTGAATCATCTTCTTTTCTTGATCAAGGCAGGTCACATCCTTCTTACAATCCGTAATTTCTTACGGCTTTCAGGTCATCGCGCTATTCAATGCGAATGAATATGATCAAGCGATACAACGTATCGGGGAGCTGTCTTCTACTCCCCATGATGATCCTATTCCTGCTCGTATCGTTGAAGTGAGTATGTTGCCTCAGTCAGTGCCAGGTGCGGCTGTTGACAGTATTTTTCTGCGCTTCGCACATCAGGCGTATCTACATATCGAATTGGGCAGGATTGCGTTGCAGGATGACATTCTCAACTTTGGAATGCATGAGATCATTCTGCCGAAGCTTCACGCGGATGATATAGCTAGCGCTGTTCACCACTTCACTACCGCCGTCAATGCTAGCTCTTTCTTTTTTGGATTGCCAATTCATACCAAATACGAGGTGTTTATCGAGGTGCGTTGATACGATTGAACTGAAAGTCACTTTCATCCTCAACTTTGTTGTTTGCAGCTCTTCGGGTGGGACCTCGAGTCCTTGTGGGAAACCGCGAATAAGCAACAGTGTCGTGCACTCTTGCTGGCTGGCAAACACGGAGAAGCTTTCAAGTCGTTCTATTCCATGATGGACAAGTGTGATGAGCCTACGAAAACCAGCTTACAGGCTTGGTTCACTGGTAAGTCTCCAGTGATGTCACGAGTCTCACTGTGCTTAACCGCCCCCACTCAGCACTCTAGTCGATATGAAGTATGCTTTGTGTTACCAATGCAGATGGAGCCACTGCCGCGAACGGTTGCATATGTCATACTCTTCCACCCGCAGTAGAGTGATCTGTTAATTCAATAGCCACTGAATAACGGAATTTTCTAAACTTTTGAGTGAAGATCTTGGCGTCTCGCCTTCAGAACGATAGCACGGCATATCAATGAACAAACATGATCGAAGAAATAAGTTCATAATCAAATCAACAGTCCATGATCGTACCTTGCGAAATGTTGGATGCGTAGTATGTGTGAAGGACCTTCAGCTTCATGGTCAATTATCCGTGTCGTAGGGGGAGGCGATTCGCATGCGTCGATGCCTGACGCGTCATTGGGTTTGTTGCAGGGGACTCTAACATCAGCAAGGGGGGTGTGAGTCACTCGCGTCAAGGAGAGTTTAGCGACTAGCAGGATGTCGATACTGATAATGTGTTCTGGCTAAAATGTTGATGAACGAGGTTTCGAGGTACGGTATGAATAGCATCGTCGTATAGTTTGTGCCGTGGTTAAAATTTTAAGAACTGAGAGCGGGTATTGCTAGTAAGAGCTTGGATATTCGGCGTAATAGTAACGTTGGAGACCGTCTGTGAGATTTTGTCAAGTAGCTATGGCGGAGATGAGAAGAAGTCGAGAAGCAGACAGTGGGTGCAACAAGGCTAAAGATGAGCCTAGGCTCTGATTGGAGATGGCCTGAACTGCGTGGTTGATGGTTTCTTTAAAGTCGGAGATTGGGAGACAGCCATGAATGGCAATATGAGCAGCAACGTTCTGGAAAGCCTGAGTAGAGATCATATTGGCGAACTTTAGTGTTAGTGCGAGGAGTGTTATAAGGACGCGTCAGTCACGTGTCTTTGCGTAGGAAATCGTCCAACATGCTCTAGTTCTGAATTGATTGATCTTGCCTGAAAGTATGAGAAGACCTATCAGAGTCGTACGATATACGGCACTCATATCCCAGTGTACCAACCAGTCTCCGGAAAGAAATATTCGGTGAACTTGCGTGAGTGCGGAATTCATACAAACGTTTCATTGTATTTCCTACTATCAGTAATGTACATCCTTCTTCTCATAGACATACAGGTGCATATAAGTTTTGTATACATGATCATGATATTAGCCAGGGTCTCAGCCAGGCCCAGCAGTTCAGCATTCAACGCTGACCGTCTACAAGAACATGTTAGACAAGACGAACGAGCAACACTGCACAGGTACTCACAAGCCTTGGTCTCGTACTTGCCAATACCAACGATGATGTTTTGAGGCTCCTGGGGCTTGCCGGAGAGGTAGTTCTCGATGATGCTCTTGGTGCCATTTGCGTAACGAGCCTGAGCATCGAGGGTAGTACCAGAGTAATGGGGTACCATGCCGTTACCGCCGCCAAGGACGTTCTTAGCCGTGCGCAGAACGTGGTCTTTTGGTGCGGGCTGGACGTTCCAAACATCACCAGCGTAACCTGTTGCCATGTTAGCTCATCGTGCAGATATCAGGTGGTGGGGGTCACGAACCGTTCAGGTGACCACTTGCAAGGGCAGCAGCTACGGCGTCCTTGTCGCAGATAGCACCACGAGCGGTGTTAACGAGCCATGCACCCTTCTTGAAGTGCTTGAGAAGCTCAGTGTTGACGAGGCCGAGTGTACCTTCGTGCAGAGGGCAGTTGACAGTAATGACGTCGCACTGCGAGACGAAGTCCTTGAGGTCCTCGACGCGACGAGCGTTGACGGCCTTGCTGGCAGCTGTAATTACATGAGTCAAACTGTATAAAATCGAAAATAATGTAGTACGAACCTTCAGGCAGGGGAGCGTAGTCGTAGTAGAGGAGCTCCTTGCAGTCGAAGGGCACTAGACGTTGCAGGACACGGTAGCCGATACGACCAGCACCGATGGTGCCAACGACCTTGCCCTCGAGATCGAAGGCATTGCGGGCAATGTCGGAGACCATCCAGTCTCCACGCTCAATCATCTAAGGATGGCGAGCTGTCAACAAAGGGAAGCGGACACCAGCGGGTCATCATACCTCGTGTGCTGGAACAAAGTTCCTGACGAGGAGGAGGATAGACATCACAACGTGCTCAGCGACGGAGACGACATTGGATCCTGAAACCTCAAGGACTTGAATGCCATGTTTGACAGCGGCGTTGAGGTCAATGTGGTCAGAGCCAACACCAGCAGTGACACAGAGCTTTAGCTTCTTGGCCTATCAGGATTATGAATGAGCTGCTGTTCATATCGATGATCAACGATCGTCACACCTTAGCGATCAAGTCAGCAGTGAGGTACCCGGGGTGGAATGGAGTTGTGATCAAGATCTCAGCCTAAGAAGGAAAATAAGTACGCCCGTATATATATACAATAGTGGGGCTGTAGTGGGGACTTTGACGTACATCAGCGATGTGCTTCTGGAAGTCGCTGTCAGGACCCTCTTTTGAGTCGGAAACCTACACAAACGAACATATTAGGCAACCGAGCAAGCATGCGAAGAGAAACTTTGAAACATACGATGAACTCGTGACCTTCAGACTCAAGCCACTTCCGGATACCGAGCTAAATGGAAAGGTGAGTCTGTCGCAGATAATCTAAAGTTCTCAACGAGACGAACCTGGTTCTCCACGGTACCAAGGAGACGAGGCTCGCTCGTAGCAGCGTTACCGCCCTTGTAGAGGATAGCTAAGATCTTGAAGGGCAAGCACGTCAGATCTTGTAGTTGATGATAGAGGGTTCACCATTACCTTCATGGCTGAATTTCTGAGGACTGAAGGAAGATGTGTAGTTAGAAGGGTGGGTGGAGAATGAGTCCTTGTGTTGATGAAAGTCCTGGATCTTTATAGGGGGTGTACGGGGTGTAAGCGGTCCTACTACAATCGGAACACATAATCCATCAGCTGACAATGTGTGGGCCTACCGCTTTCTGTGCACATCATGACCTTCCGGTTTGAGCCTCTGATGAAGATGCAAGCGATCCGTCAAATTGACAGATTCCATCGGCGCCCTGATGTGGACCACGTGTACCCACCCGGTCGCATCCACGAGCCAAAAATAACACCTGATCAGCATATCGCGTTCCGGAAGAAAGCGCTCGCAAGCCAAATGGAGACTCATGCGGACGGGATCGGAAGAAATCGGTTTTCACTCACTATGCACGGCGGACATCTGAGTTCAACAACAATATTTAGTAGACTTGGGAGATGGACAGGTGACGGTCCGAACAGTCAGCCTCATCTCACGTTCAGACGGGACGCTCCTCACCTGACACACACACGCACCCCGAATCAATTGGACCTTGTTCATTTGTACGGATCATGATAGATTTAGGCAAGTGTCGGAGCACCCCGCGAGAACAACTACCCCAGCACGGGAACTCCAGTTTTCTATGTCAGTTTTGGTACGTGCCATGAGAAAGGGAGGGCGAGTTCGTGAATTGGTCAGCCAGGGATAAGTAGTAAGTACAAGTAGACTTCAGTCTACTCCAGTAGGACAAGCAGATACACGATCTTAACCATCATAATCAGGCCGTTTTGTCGGAGCAGTGAGCACACGCTCGTTAGGTTAAATTTGATATTTTGATGGGAACATCTGTTTGGTTCGATCGGAGGTGTTTTCGGAGTGTAACCAGCGAAAAACGAACCGGACGGTCTGGACCGAGTTCCCGAGCGGGACCTAATGTATTAATTATCGCTGAAGATGCTACTGCATAGTATACTATGAACTGTTCCGTTAGTATATTGTTATGGATCCTAGTGGACCCGATGACTCACTACAATAGTAGCACTGTAATACGAGCATCTAATCATCATCCATAGGATCAGAACGGTTTGATGGCATCATCTCAACCTCCTCTGGTGCAGTGCAGACTGACATGATATGCGATTTGTGTTGTGCATTCTTTGCGACCTCCCATTCCACTCGAATAAAAACCCACATCCATCGTCGCAAGAC